>KK116133.1:128579-140069 GCA_000611955.2 Stegodyphus mimosarum
TATTATTATTATTTTAATAAATTATTATTATAAATAAATAATAATAAAGTAATAATAATATATAATAAAAATAATAATTTATTATTATTCACTGAAATAAAATCAGAGAAATATATGAATCAGCGAATAAATTATTATTCACTTGTGTGGTTTCGCTTATTTCAATTTTGAACCCCACAAACACTAACAAGCGAATAATCGCTTAAGAGTGTGAGCAAACGCGTAAGACTTAAGATGGGTTATCTACCCTTTACTTCTCAAAACAAATACAATCAACTCCTAACTCGGAGTATACAGCATTCTGTATGAAGTGAATTATTTAAGTACAACTGAAACATATAGCCGAAGCTATCAGAATTATAATTAGTTGGCCCCTAAATATTAATTAAATCGGCGAAGTCAAGCAAGGGCCTAAAGTATGGCCAAGTATAGCAATATCTAAGAGAGACGTATTCAAAAGGCAAACGCGCGCTAGTCAGGAAATCAGACTCTTTCTCGAAGTGGGTGAAACATCGACTTAAATACTACTCTTTACTCATTTGCCTTCAATTCGTTTCTCAAATTACATTCTGGTAGGAAATTGTAAGCTGAAACTAGAGTTAATAGGAAAGAAGCATAACTAAAATAATTGCTAATGAAATTAGGATAAACCTTACACACTGAAATTATTATTAGTGATTTACTCGGTGCCGCCTAATAAATCACTAATAGTAATAAATACAAGATGAATGCAAAATGCTCCACATACTCACTGAGTTGCATGAGAACGAATTCTCTTTTCATTGACCATATTTCCGTCAAGGCACTTTTCTCGAAGCCCATTTGCATGGCTAATTATGAACTATATTGTGAGACAGAGTATTATTTCATCTGAGTGTGATAATTACAAAACCATAAATCATTTCAACTAAAGATATATCAAATAGCAGAACAATTTATTTACCAATGACGTTATATCTTCACAAAGTGCTATGATTTTGCTTCAGGAAATCAAGATAAAAGTAATCTTTAACAAAGATTTTGAAAACGAGACAAATTTTGAATACGATATACATACCTATTCTTTTAATGTGATTTACAGACTACGCAAGACTTTTGGATTAATTAAACATAGATTTAATCCTGCTTCAAGTGCAGTCCCATTGAGGCCTGCTGCCTGAGATTCTGTTAAACGAGCTTATTATGGATATGTAAAGAAATAATATCGGCCGTCACATTTATCAAATACAATTTATGAAATATTTTTACTTCTGATTGCTAAGCATTTTCCTAGTTTGCATTCATTGCATAGCTTTTAACTTTTTAACATAGAAATATATTTACTTGTTTTGTTTTTTTATATGTGGCAAAATTCGCAAGAGACATCTGCCTAAAGGAAGGGATATCTTCGTGACGAACTTTCTAACAGAAACCTGCTTATCTTCATCTTATGCATTGGAAAAAACATGAAAACATTCATTGGAACATTCACTTGGATTTAAACCTAATCAAACTATCATTGTTCAGCGAACTTAACCACCTGTCTCTAGCGTATGCACCAGTCGCGTTTGTTCTTATAACTGTATATCAGATTTTAATTTTGGAAACTATCTAATGTTCCTAGTTTAGATTTAATCTAAGATTTTCATAGATATAAAAATGTATGATCATTTGTTGAGGTCACTATTTGCAAAGTCATAATTTTCCAAAATAATAAAAAACTTTATATACACAGGTTTCTAGAAGTTAAGCAACAAACGAAGACTTGATGATAGCTCAAAAATATGCAAGCAAATTGGGCGAAATTTGGTGATAATATTTTTTGTACCCTTTGTAACTTAAACGTTACATAGAATATTTATAGTTTGGAATATGAACAGTAATTCCCTAAATAAATTCCTACATAAAAATTAAATGCTCACATTTTCTCACAGTGATCATCCCTAACAGCAATACAGGCTTGAGAGCAATTTCTCATGATTAATATATCGATGACCTGAATGGATAGCAATACCCATTGGTCCCCTAAAGCAGTTCTAAGCGAATCTAGGCTTCGGGGAGGGAGTTGGGGTCAGCCACACGCCTTCCGAGAGCGACCAAGCAATCTGACGGTGGGAATTATCTGTTTGCAACATAAAGATATTGTTAATTTTGGTAGCATACAAGCCAACAATCAGATCCAGTATATCGTTTGTGCACATCCTCAACACTGAGAGTTCAGTGTGGTAGCATATACAGATCTCTGGGCGCACCTGAAAATATTTCTCCCCCATGTAAAAACACTCTTACATAGGCATCCATTTCCCGTATGTTTATTATACAGAAATTAACTAGTATTTGCTTCTCTCCATTTGCAAGCACGTCCAGAATCACTCTGCAAAGTAAAGCAGGAATCATCAGTGAACAGAACAGACCTCCATCGATTTTCACTGTGGCGGGAGGTAAGCTAGATTCACAGTGCCGGTGGCCTAGCTAAGATATCTTTACCATGCAGCCGTCTATGTGTTGCAGTGACTAATACTATCCTTCCTGTAACAGATATAAGTGCTGATCAAAGCTGAGATGGAATTTTAATCTTGTTGCGACGTGCACTAAGTCGCAAATACCGGTCACCTTTAAAAGGGATACCTTCGGTTGGTCTTGGAATACTTTCGGTAGGTCTTCGAGAGGCTGAACCAGTAGTTAAAAACTGGTTTCACAACCGGCTTATAATAGAACGGTCGATAATTAGCCATTTTGTAACATAAGATTGTCAGTGATTGTTACTCTAAGTTATCTTGTCATAAATGCTGGGTGATTTGTAAGCACCAGGTGTGCCTTTTGCTCATCTATTTTAATTTAAAATAAAGGGTCCTATACACCCCTCCTAAGTCTTTGAGTCTTTTTAAGACATAGCGAGAAGTCACTTTAAGTGTTGTTGGTTTGGTTTGGTTTGGTTTATTTAATTAGTAGACAAGGGCTACCTTCCTAAGGGGATGGATGACTTCGTGGAGAAATTTCTAAGGGAAACTGGCTCCTATAAACATTACACATGGCGAAAACAACGAAAACGTCCATGCAGCCAGCCCGTTCATCGGGATTCGAACCCCGCACCGAACTACCAGTGTTCAGCGCTCGGCCGCTGGTGGGCCTAAAGTCTTATTGAGGTTATAAGTTACAACACAGGTCTTATTGAGGCCCAAGTTACGAAAGAGAAAGACAAAGTACCTTACCTGCTTCATAAACTATTGTTTAAATGTAATATTTGTAAGGATAAACCTAATTAACTATTAAATTACACCCTATTTAACTTTCCTTTGTTTGCAACAAATTTCCAGTCTCACACATGACCGAGCAGCTAAGGTTGCTGAATGGTGGTAGTTCGACCCACTCGAATGGGTTGATTGTATGGCTGATTTTCATGCTTTATTTCATGCGTAATGTAAATACGAGTTTTCCTTAGAAAGTGTTCACCACGAAGGGATCCCTTCTCTTGAACAGTTATCTTTTGTGTGATTTGCCATAATCATATAACCTAACATCAAACGAATTTGTAAGCTTGCATTTAAATAGAAATCTAAATTACATGAACACGGACAGGAGATAAAACTTAAATTTTATGGAAATTACCTTTCGTGGACAAAATTAAATTTCTAACAAGGCTTATAACTGTTAACTGGAGGTCTATTAATACATAAACTTAAATATGTACAGCTTACAAATAATTTCAATCGAAAAAACTCCAGCTGCTACCGCTTGATATTCAAATCACTCGCCGAGAGCGGATCAGCAAACGGGTGGATTACTTACGAAATAAAATACTTTCCGACACGTAGCCACAGATGTCTTCTTAAACTATCAAAACGCTCGCTAACTGAAGTTAATTTTCATTCTTGTGATGGCTGACGAAAGAAATAAATTGTACAGGAAAGAAGAAACATGAAAATAATTAAATATCTGAAATGAATTTTATATAGGGATATGTAAATAAACCCTATGTAACTCTTAATAAAGAAGGTATCTATAATAAATCTGAGAGAGCTAAAAGTAATAATAACAATTTTCCTTCGTCAAAATATTTGCATCTGTTAAAATTTATAAATCTAATGTTCTTAGAGATCTGTTAATCCTTCTGTCTTACAGAAACAACAGTTTCCAAGTTTACAGCAATCAGCGATTTTAAAACCTTATTTCTGTCTTACCATCGCCGTAAAACACCATTATTTAAACATTCTTAAAAATTACAAGCCAATCAGAAAATGCGCAGCTTTACAGGTCTCTTTTTCCTGTGCTATGCAATCCTGGATCAAAGGAGGCATTCCCATTTTTACGACATATTCCAGTCTCCAAATTAGTAACAAAGTACCACACATTTACTTTCCCCTATCGACTATCCTCAAGAAGCGCAAACACATAAACGACTTTCCTAACTGAGATACAACGTCAAAACCTTTTTAGAAAATTAATGTTGATCTTATTTTAGAGTGAGGAGGCTGTTTAGAGGATGATAGGCGTCGTAAAATTTAGCTGGACCGTATCCGGTTTCCTTCTCGTCCAGAAAACACAATAAACTTCCGTTAGAACGGGGAAAAAAAGTAATTGAATAGTGTTCTCTTCTTGTAAGCACACGCCTCTTTCTCTCCATTCTTTTATTCTTTTGTTTTTTCTTATGTAATTAAGGGATAAAGAAGTATTTATGACATATCACAGGTCAGCGACTGACTTAGATTTCAAAAGATACCCAGAAGATTTATTTTTGAAATTTAAGAGCAATACTGTGTGATATTTTTACTTTTCTATTTTATTTTCAAAATGATGAAAAATGTGTAATTTCAACTTAAGCTCTGAGACATCTAGTTCATTGTATAATTTTTATTTTATTTTATGTTTGCGAGTTTTATCTTAAACAAACTAACTTGTGTGGAAAACATGTAGAAACGTGTAGAGAAAACTTATAAACTAAGTTATGAATTTAACAACAATAGGAAAGTTTTTCAGTCGATTAATCAATCAATACATCGAGAACTATTTTCCACAAATATTTTCTCATCGGGTTCTTATTTGTACACATATTATACGCAAGAATCTATTATATATCCACAAAAATAATATACACTGTGCAAATGAAAAAAAAAAGGTAGAGTTCTGTAGCATCCGTTCTATTTATTGGCCCCATTGACGAAATTCAATTTGTGTTTCCCATGTCTCGAAAGCGTGACTTAGGATATGTATTAGATTTATATATAGCATTGTTTTAATATAGGAATTTTGACAAAACATCGGACTTTTTCTGAAAAGACATTCACCTGCGACACGGGGGTCTAAGCTGTGGCCAATGAGAGAAGCTAAATTTGCGCATGCGTGGATGTGTCTAGAGCTTTCCCGCATTCACTCAACTTGTTGCGTCTTCGTTTTAGCTTCGCTCTGATTGGTCGACGCTTATCCCAAGTCGGCATAAAGTTGAAAAGTTAGAACCTTCGCCAAGAGCTCTAAACCAGATTTTGTCACGTAGCACAGACTGGTTGCCTTCTCAACGCAGCTCGGCTTAAACCGCTTATGCCTTTTATGCTCCCGTGTGAACGCAGCCTTAAGTGACTGTTAGTATTCGCTGGTGAGGTTTAATTGCAGACCAACACGGGTCTTGGTCGTTACCTTTGCACAGCTTCGGCTAAAGTTTAGCTAGTTAGAACTAGTTTCTTAGTTAGAACTTTAGTTTCTTATTTTCTATCTTAAATTAAAGCCCAAGTGGAGCCTTTCCTGTAAGCCGGAGCAAAGGCCGTCTTTGAGTGTTTCTTTGAATAAACAAATGGGTATTTTAATCTTCTTTGAACTTACATTTTGTAGTTATAAGAAGACCAGCGAATACTTTCCTAAAGTTCTAGTAGTCAAGGTTATGCGAATTAACTAGAACTTTATAAAGTATTCACACAATTTTCCTCTTCCTCAGAGCCTTTGAAAGTAAGATTCCCTAAATTTTAATGGACATTCGTCCACGTAGTGGTGTTTTCGTCTTACTAACTAATTTGCTCTGAATTGTGGGTACGTAGACTCTGATTGATGAAGCAATAATAGTCAAGAGCTTCAAGAACACGGAAATATCCAATGCCCATGATTATTCTGAAGATCATTGCATGTGGGAAGACAGACTAAACGGTGACGAAGCCTTTGACAACGATGACGATGACGACGTTGGCTTTCAAGCTGTAGCAGACGAAACAGAACAGCAGTAGTATCAGGCAGTAACAGCGAATAGCAGTAAAAGGCCAGGAAGTAGATTACTTATTACATACTGTAATGTTAATACCATTAGACATTCTTATTGGATGCAAGTTTCTTTTAAATAAGTAATTATTGTTATTAGCTACAGATAGTTTATCCGTGAATACATTTAATTTACTCATTTAATGTAAACCGTGTCTTTCAGAAATTAATTTCTTCGCATAATTTTTCTTTCCAGATTTTCGTACGATAAAATTAGTAACAAAAGGGAGTTTTGTGAGTAAATACAGTAAATATTCTTTATTATAATGCAGCAGATTCCTTTTAGACATACGTACGTGTCAAGTTACCATAAAAATATTGACAACTATTATGCACTGTCTGTATGCTCCTTCAGAAAATTCTGTATTTGGAAAGCGACTTTCAACTAATCTAAACAGATCGAATAAAAATATAATCCAGAAAATGTTTGAAAAGCTTCTATAAAAGGAATTCAAGAAGACAAATGAGGTAAGATACAGGCGGAAATAATAAGTTGAATCGTTCCAGCTGATCCATTACCGCGCCTACGGAATGAAAAGATTTCCTTGTTAGGGTAAAATGACGAATGGAGTAACATTCATTTGAATGGAAGGATGGATAGATAAGAACTTCTGCCACTCATTTCCAAGGCTTTAACTGCCGCCTGATTGGCTGGGCATGCTTTCTGATGCTCGTTAATTTGAAGCTGCGAATATAACCGTTGAGATTTTCTTTACATTTTATTAAGTTTGGGAAATTAGGTGATCTTCTAACAGTAAAATATTTAGTATTACATGATAATAAGATGGCGAATGCCTAGACGTTTATTGTCCGGTATATTACAGCATTTTTCTTTCTGGCTTTCTAGGAGTTTAAAAGGGGAAAGCAAGAAAAGATTTCTTACTTCTTTTTTTATGTTTATACTTTACAAACTTGCTTGAGGTATGAAAGAAATCTTCCGTTGAGTAAGATAAGAAGAAAAATAAAATCTCCCTTCTTAGTATTTATATTAGCTCTCAAATAAAAAAACTTCATTTCGTACATATTAGCTCTCAAATAAAAATTTCATTTCAGTATTACATGATAATAAGATGGTGAATGCCTAGACGTTTATTGTCCGGTATATTACAGCATTTTTCTTTCTGGCTTTCTAGGTGTTTAAAAGGGGAAAGCAAGAAAAGATTTCTTACTTCTTTTTTTTATGTTTATACTTTACAAACTTGCTTGAGGTATGAAAGAAATCTTCCGTTGAGTAAGATAAGAAGAAAAATAACATCTCCCTTCTTAGTATTTATATTAGCTCTCAAATAAAAAAACTTCATTTCGTACATATTAGCTCTCAAATAAAAATTTCATTTCATACATATTAGCACTCAAATAATTCATTTCATACATATTAGCTCTCAAATCAAAATAATTATCTCATATATATTAGCTCTCAAATAAAAAGTTTCAGTCCTTCCAGGAAAACAATAAAACTTCCTGTTCGTTTGAGGATAATTTTCTGTATTAAACATGCTCTAAAGACTCTGTCTTTAATCAGAGTAAAATATTTATATTGATTTTCTTAAACGATCCCTGGCGTCATGCAGAAAAAGGACGCTAAACGAGATATTGCTGTCGTAAAAATTAATTGACGATCTAAATCTGCAAACTTTTTAACATTAATTGCAATTCAAATCTTTAAGTTTTGAATCTTAATTTCCTAAATTTCAACTATCTGACGTTATTATTCTTGCACATATTGTATCTTTGCGAACACTAAGAATTTCCTTAAAATGCTATTATTTTGCAAGCATTGAAATTAATTGTAATACCTCAGTCTGCCTAAAATTATTTATTAAGGCAGCGATGAATTCAAAAAGGCAAAAAGCCAAATTATTTTAAACGAATGGTGTTTAATTTTTAGAGAATGCTTTTGGAATTTTATGAAAATATATGAATGCCTTTCTTGGAATTATTTTAGAAGCGAAAAGTCAGCTTTCAGGCGAATGAAGCGAAACATGCTAAACGAATGAAGATTTCCATGGAGTGAAACATGCCGAATGGAAATGAAGTGTGTGTGTGGGGGGGATTTTAGCGAGTCGATATTTTTTCCGCAGCTGTTGTTTCCTCGGTTATGAGTCAAATCTAGAAGAGGGAAAATAAAAACTTTGAAGTTCCCATTTTAAAGTAACAAAGAGTAACTCATCCTTTTATTTGGATTTCTTAGATTATTCGGAATTTTTCTGCACAGCAATCTCATTACTGACGAAACTTCCACTTATGTACGATGCAATATCTATCCGTTCCAGCCAAGGCGTGCAAAATCTTGTTCCGAGCACCACCTTTTCCTTTCAAATCAGCGCTGCCACTTGCGTGTGAAGCACTATAATTTCTACTACGTTTTGGTTACGTTACTCCAAATAAAGAGCAGACAGGGATTAACTTTCGCATATTTGATCTAATATTTGCGGTGACATTCTTGATTACTTCACTTGCTCCACTTTTCTACTATGCTTTAGCAAAAATTTTAGAATGTTCTTTTTTAAAAAAAACATTTTTTAAAAAAACCGTTCTAAAATTTCAAAATTGCTTTTTTTGAAATTATTTCTTCAGAAGTTATCATATCGTCTCTTCAAATGCTTTTTCTTCTGATGAAAATTATATTGATATCTTAGAAGTAGACTGTGTTTGTTTTCGAACGTATTAGGAAACACTGATTGAAATAATGCAAAGCATCATTCATATCAAAGATAATCTTACTTTTCGAAAAAATAAAAGTTTCTCTTTGCAATTTAACATGACAATCTGTCTTCAATCTAAGATAGGTCGTCAAAGCATTTTGTTGCTGAGAAAGGACGCAAAATTACTTCGGAAAATATTTATTTCAATTTTTTCTCGCTTAACGTTTAAGATGAATCCCGTACCCTTTTTTTATCATTGTTTATTTGAAGCAATTGAAAAGACACTATGGTGCATTAATTTCAAGTGATAATAAAGCAATACACATGAGGTTCATAAACGAACGAAACATCTTTCTTATAGTATATCCGAAACTGATTGTCTGATATGAATGATACTTGGAGAAATATGGGAGCAGATTGCACTGGGAAACAATGCAATAAGATGTCATATTGCGCTGTTTCCCAGTGCAATCGGTTAACAATGAGGAAAGTAAAGTAATAAGGAAATATTTGAATTAGTAATTATCATATTATATCAGTTAGCAATAAAAAATATATATTACAATCATATACTCACGTGCAAAATTAAGAGAATTTGCACATTATTTTGGATTTCTAAAAAGCGAAGAAATAGATTTTTAATGGAATTTGATATGGATATTCGTTTATAATAGAGAGAGAGATGTCTATTCAAAAGTCATATTATGTACGTATTATTATTAGTAAAGCTGATAGTGCAGGGGTATCCAAAATCCACTGAGTGGTATCGAACTGAAAATGAATGAAATATAGGATATGATCTTCTCTCTCTACAAGACAGGTGGCT
This sequence comes from Stegodyphus mimosarum, assembly GCA_000611955.2. Lineage (NCBI taxonomy): Eukaryota > Metazoa > Arthropoda > Arachnida > Araneae > Eresidae > Stegodyphus > Stegodyphus mimosarum. Next base: position 138,270 of record KK116133.1, read on the forward strand.
CAGTGTGAACGCATACTAGACAGAGGGCAGTTGAGTAGTCAATGTGACAGTTGATCCCACTCCTTCAACAGGTCACTTTCAACTCCGGGATTATTCAAAGAGAGGGATGGCGAGATAAAATTGCCCTTTTAAGAGTGCCCTAGACATACTGTATAGGTTAGAGTACGTTTGGATCAGGTCAGGAGAACTTGCTAGGCAATCTGACTAGCCAATCTGGAGAAGTCAGGAGAACTAGCTAGCCAATCCATGCTCAAACGTCCTCACTGTACAGATAATCGTCGACCATCTGAGACCTATGTGGGCGAAAGCTGTCGTCTATTAACGGGTCCAACTGTGCCCCTGAAAGGTCGACATAGGTCTCTAAGATCGCCTTTCTATACATCGTAGCAATCAGGAAGCCTTTGTCTAACCAAAGCAGGAGTATGCGGCCGTCCAACAAAATGCTTGCGAAAAACCATTACCCCACCATCACCGTAATAATCCTTTTCCCTGATGAGAGAGGAATGAGATGATATTCAGACTCTCTCCATATAGAGGTACTCCAAGAATTAGTGTCCAAGCTGACTCTTGACTCATCTGTAAAACGCACGCTGCTCCTTTGAAGTCTGGTCCAAGGCGCATGTTGTCTGTGTCATGCTAAACGTGCTTCCTTGTGCACTGCAGCAAACAAGACGCAAACAGTGGGTTTTTGTATTGCCTTTGGGCAACTGTAGATCGTGAAATTCTTCCAGCTGCAGCATACAGATCACGTGAGAGCTGTGAAGCTACTGCAGTCCTTTGCATATGCGCTGAAAGTACCAAATAGCAGTTCTCATTCGCTCGATCTTGTTCAAGTGTTCTCGATACGGGTGCAGTATCTGGAAACTGCTTCCACAAATTGCAGGCCACATATTCCACAGTGGGTTTTAACGAACCATCATCTTTAGTCAGCTGCCAAAGCGCTGAGGATGATGCTTCAGCGAAACCATCGAAACTAGTCCTGTGAAAATTTGCAAATTTAAAGCTGATTTTTATTGTTTGACTTCTAAATTAATACTCCTTCGGCGTGTTATTTTATCTTAATTAATGAACATCTGTGTTTACACAATAGAAGAAATCTTAAAAACATTCCTCTTCCCCTTAAATTGGGACTTTATTGACAAGCTTCTAACAAGTAATCTATCATCGGTGGGCGGGCTGCATTTCCCTTCAGTAGCCGCTTTGATTTAGCTATTTAATTAAACTACATGTCGGCAAATTGAGGGACTGTGTAGCGATGCATGGTGCTCAAAATACATGTGGAGAAGAACGATTAACGGCAGGACAGCTCTTTTAGGCTGCATTCAGACGGTGGTATAAATGTCATAACTGGTTTAATCACTGTTTCGTTGCTAGGTAACCAGACACTACTAAGTCACAAAAAATAGGTGTAAGGGTTCCGGCATGAAGTTCGAAGTCTTCAACCTTCTCCAGACTTAGTAAAAGAGTCGACCAATCAGGGCGAACGCGCAAAACATATTGAGAGGGAAAGCTGTAGATACATCTACGCATGCGCAAATTTATCTTCTCTAATTGCCTAACGCTTAGACGCTATCTCGCAGTTGTGAACGCAACTCCCGCATTTTATACCTATGACTATGTCTCTATAATGTTCATATTACCGTCTGAACGAAGCCTTACCTACCTCCGTAAAATCTGAAAACACTATTTCTCCTCACATATTCCATTATAAAATTAAAAAATTAGCTCATTTCGGTCTCCTTTACTTGTTTCTAAAATTATACCAAATATTTTTGAATTACATTGCATATGTATATATAT
>KK116133.1:141006-160523 GCA_000611955.2 Stegodyphus mimosarum
TGATCTAAAAATCGCTGATTTGCAGAGAATTAACTTTGTATAAGCATTAGTGACGTATTGAAGCAATGGAAGCGCTGAGATGCGCTGATCAATAACTTCAAGTAAATATTTCACGTTTTTAATATTTAATAACTAGAGCGGAAGAGTAGACCATGCAGACAGTAAGTTTCCAAGATACGAGAAAACACGAGAAGAGAGAGGAATATTCCGTTGCTGTTAAAGAAAGAAATTGGAAGGTACATGATTAATTCATAATAGAGGGACCTAGTATCGCTTTATTTTTACTGATTTAAACAAATTTGCAAATTAACTTATAATTGGATAAAAGTCTTCGCTTTTGTCGCAATGTTAGTGTAAGTGCCATTAGCGTTACATAAGTATTCGTTTGAGAGGATTATTTTTTAAATGACGCACTTCAGAGAGACGTGTTGTAGACACATTACTGTTTATAAGATAAAAATGCGAAATAAGCATATTAAAAGAATCTAACGAGATTATGAGAATTTAATATTTTTTCTTACATACATAAATAAATAAATTATTTTTAATATTTGTTTGCTTCTTCACTAGCTACATCTCTTTGTGCATAAAAATATATCACTGCGTATTGAATAAAACTTCGTGTACTTCAGAATTATAAATATGAAGTGAAATTTATATTATAGCATACATAAATAAAGTAATAAATGTGTTCTCTGTTACAATATTTTTTACTTCAATGGAGATATTAGCAAGGATTGCATATATTAACATAGTTGCATGAAGTATTCATAAACTTTATGGATTAACTAAGCAATAAAATATGAAAAATTACTCAAGATTCTTGAATATTAGAGTTATTCCCAGCATTTACGATTTTCTTCTTATATGTAATTGCCAACAAACACAACATTCAACCAGAATGTTTACCAGAAAGTTTTTTTTAAAGTAACGAACATGAACAAATTTTATCAGAAAACTCTTGTACAGATTTGATTTTTTTTGCGGTTATTTATGCCTATTAAATATAGAATATGTATGAGCTTCTCCTAAGCAATCGGTAAAAATAGTTCAGATATTTCTGAAAGTTAAAATTTCGATGTACTGTAGCAGTTGGCGAGATCTTATAGTCTAGACACATGTTAATAAAAGTTTTGAAAGAGATTTAGTTTTTTTGTTTTTACTGTATCCAGTAATAATACTCTGCTATTCAATATCAGACAAAAGATACAGTGTATTCGATAACATGCTTTGCTAAAGAATTCCCCCCTATTTTCTCTTAGAAACAATAGATTTTTCTAGAAAGATAAATATTTTCTTAAGGTTTAACGACTATATTCTCTAAGGCAGGGATTCCGATCGTTTAACGTCTGACCGCCCTAGTGTGATCACGGTAAAAAATATTTTAATTTTCAATAAAATCCTATGTGAAAGTTTTCTCATTTTTAATAAAACAGAAATTTTGTTCAACACAGATACCAGCAGAAAGCGGAATGCGACAGACTCTCTTTTTATGTGCATGTATTATTAAGTTTATCAAACTATAAATTCCCCTTGGAAAAGTAAATATTGCTCTCCCTCATTATATCCTCCTTATATTTAATATTTTAGGCTCGTTTTGCGTGAGTGTTGATTTAATTTATTGGCTTTGCAACCGTTTGCTAATAGTAATTTTGAATTTTTTATGTCTCCCCTGCTTTTTTTTGGTGTGTATATAACTTCTTTTTTCCCCTGTTACTCGAGGCTTTGCCCTGGTTTCTCTGGAGTTGGTTTAATTTTAATGATTTGTTTTTAGGGGGAAGGCGCAGCCGGGCTGCTTGTCCCTCTTTTTGGTTGGATTGGCCGGTCCTACTTTTAGACATATGGCCGGCTTATGCCGGCTAGGAGGACTGGGGGCTGCGCCCTTTACATACAATACAATACAATACGTTACATACTATACAATACAATACGTTACATACAATACAATACGTTACATACATACAATACAATACGTTACATACAATACAATACAATAATACTGCCCAACCTCCAACAGATATTCCAGCATGTGCTCTTAGAGACAAAAGGGTTGGAGCCTTTGCTCTAAGGCAACAATCTCCAACAAATTATATTCGCCCTTGCAATCGGTTAACATTAATTACTTTTTCCTATCTAATGTTGTTGTTATCGTGTCCATTATTACATGGAACAATAGTTGCCAGAGCCTACTCCGAAAAGAGGTTGGACTTCTATTTCCCAGCCCTAATTTTGAGGTAGAGCACCGAGGGTGGAACCGGGGGACTTTCACCCCTCTCCTCTCTCACCAATCCACACCAGAGGACGTTCGGCTCGCTGCACAGTTAGAGTGCCGCCGTGCCGCACCGGCACTATACATTTACAAACATCTATGCCTTCTCTGGGATTCGAATCCTAGACCTTTGGTACCCTAGTAGGCTCCCCTAACCACTATACCATCTGGGCGACTCCTTTCTAATTGTTATTTTAAATAGCCTTAGGAGAGAAAATTTTGTATCATATGTTAGCACGAATTCGGTATATTTTATATACCTGAAATGTAAGCATGTGTATTATTTTATACACAAATTTGAAATGCGAGAAACACAAAATATAGAATACGTTTTCAGTTGTGTATTTTTAATTTAATTACTTTCCGTAAGAGATCCAGCGATTAAAAACAGCAATGACTCCAGAGCAGTAGTTAATAATTTTTATTACTGCTTAGATACTGGCCTATGAATAAACCATGCCCTCAGAATGTGGAAGTTATTAGGATATAAATACAGTTTGGTAAGCAACTTAAAACAGCCAATGTGCTAAATTAGAATATTTTTGCTTATATTCATAGTCTACTTCAACAAAAATAATAAAAGAAGATTCAGTGGTACACTGCGGGAAAAAAATGGGACAGTTGTATATCTCCCATTCTACCGGTCCGATTGACGAAATTCAACCTGCGTTTTTCATGTCTGAAAGTGTGATTTAGGATATATATTAGATTTATATATAACATTGTTATAATACAGGTTTTTTGACACAAAATCAGGCTTTTTCTTAAATGACGTGTCAAGTTTTTCCATATTTCGATTCTACGACTTAAATTATGCCAAACTGCCAAGTTTTGATAAAATCGCCGGAGTAGTTTTTAAAAAATTAGCTGTCAAAAACTTAATCCTCTATATTAATTAAAATTATTTGAGTCTTTATTTCACATTTCGAAATTTAGGTTCATTCAAAATAAAATTCGCCCACATTTTATGATTTATTTTTGAAATTTGCATTTTAAAATAATTTTTATAAATTTTTCGAAAACAAATTTTAAGTTATAACCTATAAAATTTTCAAACTCTTCTTAAAGTAGATATATTTCTAGGCATACCTGCAAAAAATTAGAGTTTTTATTGAAAATTTCCTAAGATATACGTGAATTTACATTCTGAGGCGTTTTGAACTTTGGAATATTCGTTATAAGCGATAATAATGCCAAATATGGTTTACGCACTTTGTTAAAACTATTTGAAAGTTGGAAAGATGAATTTTTTTCCGCTCGTTTGCAATGAAAAAAAGGAAACGAAAATATGTTGCTGTAAATTAAAAAGTTCGCCAAGTGAATTATTCTTGGCGGAAATTGAAAAAATTGCGCCATGCTAAGTGTTTTAATTTCTCCGTAAATTTCTCATCAAATTTTATAAAATTTAATATTTAAGCATAATTTGAGTCGTAGACCCGTAATATGGAAAAAAATTGGCCTGTTATTTAAGAAAAAGTCCGGTTTTGTGTCAAAATATCTCTATTAGAACAATGGTATATATAAATCTAATACATATCCTAAGTCGCGCTTTCAATACATGAAAAACTCAAGCTGAATTTCGTCAATCGGCCCAGCAGAACAGGAGACAAAGAACTGCCCCACTTTTTTCTTTCCCGCAGTGTGCATAAAAGTTGTCTTAATTCATGAAATTCGCTGATTAAAGAACATCATAATGAAACAACTGTATGTAGGGGGGAAGCGCTCATAAGAACACAACTACCCGTAACGAATACTGATACTTTTCCACTATACTCCCGTACGATAATCATCGTAACGGCGCTCATAAGACCACAACTACCCAGAACTTAGACTATTACTTTTCCATTATACTCCCGTACGATAATCATCGTAACGGAATAAGGAAATAAAGAAATAATAAATAGTAATAAAGAAATTGTAATTACTGTCGTCAGAAACTGCTAACAAGTACTAGAGACATTTTATTTACATTTTATAAACTAAATAACCATCATTTACTGACAAACTTATTTAAACGCCAATGTTTATTTCTGGCAGAAACTGCTTAGAAATCGCTTCGATGATCGAGTCGAATAAATCTTTTCCATTCACTTTCTGCTTTTTTCTCCACATGAATTCTGCCAAATATGACATCCAATGTTGTTTAGCGGTACCGCGATGTTGCTCGTTCCTTTTTTTTGGCAGACCCCCATAGGCTTTCTACTGTCTGCCTATGAACGCCGGTTTCTGGATCCACGAAATTGAACTTGTGATTCACTCTGAAATGAAGAACGCCTGCTCATTCGAGTTCGTCAGTTTTGCAAACTTTCCAACAATCAGAACAGATGACAGAGCTTTGGTTTACATTTTCTTCAATACATTTTAACAAACACTCTGCGCCTCTATTCGGAACGGCAACAAGGAATGTACCCCTTGTATCGCAACAAATTCCGCCAAAAACTCATTGTGGCGGGAAAATACGCCAAGCGTTATTTTTTCTCTTCTTGAATAGATTTTCGTCTATTTCGATGATTTGGCCTGCTCCTCCTATCTTTCTCCGTTCCTAGCTCAAAGCGTCTTCGGTACAAAGTTTTCTAAGATAATTGTTCCAATCGACTATAGTAGTGGGCAACATCAGAAGTTCTTTTCACAAAGTTTCCATTTATGTCAATTCCATCGACCACAAATAAATAAATCTTATGGTTGGTTTAATGCGGAGACTGGAATTCTCGAACAAATTGCCCTTTCTGATTCCGATTCTTGCATTTATGACATCGCCACCTTACCCTATTTCCTTCGATAGATAAAATCATATTATGCAGATTGTAACACTTTCGTTCTGAAGGGATAATTCCACATCGTTGAAAATACACTATAGAATCTGCTTCGTTATTTGGAAAATCGAAAAGAAGCATCGTAACAACTAGGAACTTCGAAACCCAACTAAAAAAAAAAAAAGATGGCCGCCACAAAATAATGAGTTACAATGTTTATCGATTATTTACGATATTTTTCGCTTCTCTACAAGGAACACGGTATTTCTTTAGGATATTTGTTAAGATTGCCGGGGTATAATGGAAAAGTACCCTTATACTTTATGGCCGCAACGAACGTATGCTGAACCTTAAGCAATAATCTATTGCTACATCACGATTTCTGTCGTAAGGACTTTACTTAAATGTCCAATTCAACTTTTCTAACAGTTCAACTTTATGCCAAACTGTCTGAATATTGTCTTAAGAGATTATAGTTTTATTTTTTAATAATCGGGTATTTTTGAGCTAACCTTTTTCAGACATGCTCAACAGACGAGGCATTATGCCCATACCATCTGAGATTATAAGATAGAAATATACTTCTTCTATTAAGTCTCTTAAGTCTTAATGTTCTTCATCCTATCCAAATGGTGTATATTTGGGCCCTCTTCTCTTCGATGCGGTATACTGACTTCTGATAAAACGCTTAACACAGACAGATAACGAAACAATACTTTTAACTTTCCATTGCGGCTTTGAGGCCCCGATCGCCAAATCTTGGTGGTGCAGGATCATCATCTACCAACATTTTTAGTTCGGGCGCCACTGTAGAAACATTAGAATTTTTTGAAAGCAGGAGAGATAAAAAATGAGCAATGCCCTCGCCGGGACTCGAACTACGGAAATCTCGAATACGCGCCGAGTGTGTTGACCACTACACCACGAAGGCATGCGAAGAAAGCGTGAGAAATACCTTATACGATATTTGCATATTATAAGCAGTTTTGCTTCTCTGTAAGTTTTAGTTTACATACGTGATTCACTGAGGGTGCTGCAGTTTTAAAAAACAGGAGTATACGTTTATCAGTTTAAAAAGAGACAATTATGTAAATTTTATATCTCTCTGAGAACAAGAAACACACTTAAAAATTTAGTTTTTATAATTCAATGTAATTTTAATTAATTTGAGTGCTTTCAGAAGGCATTTCCTTTGAAATTTAAATTACTTTGGGCTCAATTGTCTAACATACAGTTACCGTTTACAAAATTAGCAATTTTATAATGTGAAGTAATTTCAGAACAGGATTTATTCTCATATTACTAGTACGTGCATATATAGAGTTGTTAATACCGCAAAACTGAGATCATTTTATTTCATTTATTACTAACGTTTGAATAGTTTGCTGATTTTAATGGGTTTTGATGTATTTCTTTGCGAGCAATACAATAACGGATCAGATTCTTTTAAGGAAGTCTCCGAGAAGAGCTACCTAAATTATTTGCTATCTGCGACCCACTAAAAGCTGGTAGTTCGGTCCGAGGTGAAGTTGCTGAAAGCTGGTAGTTCGGTCCGAGGTGAAGTTGCTGAAAGCTGGTAGTTCGGTCCGAGGTTCGAACCTGCGAACCTGCATGGGCGTTTTCGTGGTTTCCCCATGTGTGACGTTTATATGAGACAGTTTCCCTTAGAAAGTCCTTCACGAAGGCGTCCCATCTCTTAGACAGACAGCCCTCGAGCCTTTGCCTTCAAACCAAAACAAAACAAACCTTTGTTATCTGCTGTCAATAGCAGACAGCCTTACAGTGCTTTCCCCTGTATTAAATAATTTAAAGCATATCTGATATTTCTTATTACAGAAAAATGGTTTATAATTTTTACATATTTATTTGAAAACAAAATTAAGTTTGAAAGAAAGCCTCGATTTCCATTAAAAGCAACCTACCAATAATAATCAAATATTAATGTTTTGAAGCGAAAAAAAAAACAACCTAGCAATAATAATCAAATGTTAATGTTTTGAAGCGAAAGCTGACGTTCAAGGAACTTAAAAACCATCGGAAACTGACAAATATCGTTATTTTGAATATACACAGACGTCGATACTTTGATTGCGATATCTCCAGTTATGTATCTATTACATGAAAGAAATTTCTAATTAATTCTTTTATTGACGTCAAGATTAATGTACATGATCCAGTTTCATGTATCAAACGTTAGCCTTACTTTCTTTTAATGTGATAATTTCTTTAACAAGGTCATAGAGCACAATGGATTTTTTTTGACATCAATAGATGTTTTGAGTGTATTAAGTGTTTCTGCCTGACATTTGGAAAGGACATCCAACTTCGGAAGAAATTAAATAGAGGGCCAATGAAATGCCCTTGTTTAGTGACATATTATATTTTATAATTCTATTTGAAATGGTATAGCATTCAAAGTACATTTTATTTGTGTTCTTTTTGCAGGCCTATATTTATAACTGTGCTTTATTTAAACTTCATTTATTCATAAATTTCGGCAGAAGAATAAATAATTCTTTAAACAGGAATAGAATTTATTTTATTGACTTAAATCAAAATACAATTAAGTTATGATATATCTAATTAAACACTTAGAGTATTTTATAGAAATCTGTTGTATAGTTTTCACTTTTAAGATTAATGCATATTTATCTGTTATCCTATAGAATATTTCGATGTTCCATCTGCACCGTCTTTATCGATAATCTGTATCGATAAATCGTATTAAACTTTAAAAGAGTTTTTTTAGGTAATCCTTAAAATCTGAAGCCTATCAGACAACTTTTAGCCGAAACGGCATTAGCTCAGAAGGGCTATTAATTTCGCTTTGGCATTTTGTATTGATTGACTTTCTGCGTAGGTACATTTTTCAAACTGATGCCACCAAATATTAAACCCTGTATTATATTTAAAGAAATTAAATAAGGAAGAATATGCATAAATGTATGTATGCTTCTCGCATTGCGGTAAAAAGAACGGTACCTAGAGCCATCAAATATTTCCAATAACGTACGTCTCCATCCGAATATGGCCATCTGGAAGACGAAATTTGGAATTCGTTTTATCAACTATTTTATATTTTGTAAAGCATTTATGAGTTTTTGATTAAGGAACTAAACGATTTCAAAGCGAGCAATGGCAACACTCTACGGAAAAGAAAAAAAAATATTTTTATCTCCAGCGCGCGAGACTGTATATCAGAAATTCTAAGGATATGCTCTTTTTAAATTATTTAGTGATATTGCTGTTGAATTGAATTTTATGGTTTAAGTGCGAAGAACATGATATTTAATAAATAAAGGTAATACACAAACGTTAAAAATGTCCCTTTGGACGTAATATAAAATCTAAAAGCTTTCAGATTTTTTTTTACGTTAATATTTTGGATAAGGGAGACTTATTGCACGACATGCCATATTGCTTATATCAGATTCATAAAATACACGTATTTAAGCAGAACTGTATATTGTGTGACAGACATTTTATATTTAATGTAAAAGTCTTGTTAATATTAATATTAAAGCATACAGGTGAAGCAGTAATCAAGTGTCGCAGATAAATCTGCATATCTCTGGGTAAAGAGATTTTATTATTATAAGGTTACGAAATCACGTATTTGATTGAACGTCACTGAATATATGGTATAGTTACAAGATTAGATAACAGAAATATAAATAAATATTTTACTTTCCATTTTAATGATGTTTGGAATTACTTATATTATAAATGTTGTGAGATATTAATTATCTGATAAACACCAAAGAACTAACTAATCATCACATTAAAAAAAAGAATTAGCAAAATAAGCAAAACAAAATTCTGGAAGATTTCAGATTTCATATTACACCCAAAGGATTTTATTATTCTGGAAGCAATAACATTAGATGATAATGTCATTAATTAGGTGCAGTATCATTAAGCAAGTGAAGTAAAAAAATACCATAACTGAAGTGGCTCTAGAAAATCATCTGTCCTGAAAACTTTAGAGATAATTTGGGAGTAAAGTACATGAATAATACTTAGGCCAAACACATTATAAAATGCAAGCTGAAAATTTAGCAATGTTCATCTTTATATGCATGTTGGTTATTACAGTATAGATACTGTATTACAATATCAATGCAGCGTCTTTCACTGAACTAAAGAAGAATTCTTCAAATTGTAATGCGTATTTCCTTGTATGGAGCACTGAATAGAGAAAATTTGGAAGAATTTCCATATCTTGTTTCCATACGTGTACTCACGGAACCGACATAGGGAATTTCTGGAAAGATAAAGTAAAATATTCATGAAAAATAAAATAAGCTTCCCGAAAAGAAATTTTATTTCTTTCAAGAAACATAGAAAAGTTATAAAATTTCACAATATTTTACGAAATAGAGCAGATTTATCCCGGGGTCTTTTGAAATTGAAATTCGGTACCGTATAAAAACACAAAATATTCCTTTATATATATATTGTTGTATAACAAAATAATATGTACAAATTTGGAATCGAAAAAGTACAATATCTGCTTTACGATTTTGCGTTGTTTCAATTTAATTTGTTGTTTCTTTTTTCATTCAATTCTGTTGCCATTCAGAAAAAAGTAAGATATTAGTTATGTAAGGCAAAAAGATAATTTTTATGTGTAATTCCATTTTAAGGTTAATTTGCATTAAAACAGCAAAATATGTAAAGTCATCAGGATTTAATTCTTTGCAGGAGACATGAAAAGATGAGCAATGCCCTCGCCTGGATTCGAGCCACGGACCTCTCGAATATGCACCGAACGTGCTAACCACTACCTCATGAAGGCATGGCAAGATGGCGGGAGAAATACCTTATAAATTACTCAATTATTAATGTAAATATATTTCTAAAAATTGTAATAAATATTAAGATATCAAAAAAGAATTTAAAGTAGCAAAGTAATTAAACCGTCGTTTGTTAATTTTTAAACCTCGAACTATTAAAAATGAAGAAAAAATAAAAGTTCTGTACAATAGAATTATTCTAAATAATTATTATTCGAAATACTTTCACATCAGGCGGAAAACATGTTTAAATTAATTGTTACCAAACTTATTAGTCTGAAAGCTTGTATTTCTGAAATTGCACTAGATATTATTATTATTTTACGTGTTCCGTCCTAGGGCACTACATGGAAGGAAGGGCTGCCTTCGTGGAAGACTTTTTAAGCGAAACTGGCTCATATTCACATTACACATGGGAGAAACCACGAAAACCCCATGCAACTGGCCCGTTCGCGGGGTTCGAACCTCGGACCGAACTACCAGTGTTCAGGTAGTTTACTATTAGGCCGTTGGTGAGCCAATTCCGTCAGATAAGTTAAACATTTTTAAACTCCAAAAATAAAAACAGTAGAATAAAGTGTGTCGTTGTCCAAGGAAACCTTTCCTACCTTGTCTCATGCAATTTCAGAAATATAGATTTTGAATTAATTAGTAATACTAAGATTATTTTAAACACATCTCGGGTTCCAGATACGAGCCTGTTTCTGGAAATCTTGATTATTTTATTATATTTAACATCTTTTCCTTTTGCATTTTTAATTATTTGTTTTTAATATTTCAAGGTTTAAAATGTTTAGAAACACTAAGCGTTTAATTTCTTAGCCACCACATTCGTATATTATTTTTTTATTTCGTTTTAAATTTAATGTTGTGTTAAGAGTTATTTTTTTCATTATGTACATATATACATATATATACATATGTTTAGTCATGGCCGAAAAAACGTTTAGTCATGGCCGAAAAAACTGCTGCGTAGATGACTGGGCATTGTGGCGTAACGGATGATCGGGTGGAATTTTAGAAGCACGACCAGCTTGATAGTTAACATCATTTTATTCTTGAATGACGACTTTCTTAATACATAAGTGTTGAATACCAGGAGTGCTAAACACGCTCCACAGATGAATTCAAGGGGAGAGCACAAAATTTAGAATGTTAATTTTGAGATCGCCAATCAGTTTTTAAAACAGCTATCGTATTTTATTATATTGTTACGAAATGTCCAGGCGCGATAAGATAGCTTCTCCGCAAACCAGGGTTGTCAGAAAATGGCAAAAAAGGCGGGGTTGCCACATTTGGAGGGAAATCGCCCATTTGGCGACAAAATTGGCGATATGCTATAGACGCATGGAGAACCTTCTAAAACGAATTCTTCCTGGTTTAGCCCAGAACATTCTCGAACACAAGCCAAAAGCAATATAAACCCTGGTGGTACGCGGAGAGGGAGTCAGTTGAATCCGTGTGAGTTAGTTGGGTCAGTCCGCAGTTAGTTAAGAGACAGTGCGTAGTCTAGTGCCGAGTTGGTCGTCGAGTGCATCGAGCGAGTCTCTTAGTGTATCGCGAGGTAGTGCATCGTCGAGTTTTATCTTAGAGTGTGTTGAGCTTCGGGAACGACTCAACCGAGTCGGGAGCTGTACTCTAGCGTATCGTCGAGCGCATCGCGAGTTCTAGCGTGAAGAGTCTCGAGAGTACGTGGAGTTCCGAGAACGACCGAACAGAGTCGGGAACTGTACTCTGGTGCTTTGCCGTGAAGCCATCTTCACCCTGATAGCCTGAAGGCTGTGTCGCTGATAGTCTCAAGTAGTTCTTCGACGAATGAAAGAGTGATTTTGGAGCTGTCTTGAAAAATACTGGCCAATAAAGTGTGTTTCGATACTTCATCGAGTGTCGTCGTTATTCGCTCCAAATCCACGAACCCTTGTAGAGAAAAACGTAACAATATCTTACGTATATATATGCATATATGTAAGAAAAATAAAGAACATGTAAAAGATTAAATTAGCAAATTTCCCTTCTGAATTCTAAAAATAGTAACCTCTCTCTGCACTCCGTCATTTCTATATTAACCCATGCCATATGACTCTTAGATAATTCTGGTGATGTAAATAGAACTAAAACTCAAACAGCCAATAATAATTTTACTGAAGTATTAACTATCCAATCAAAATGCATTGTAAACCAAAACTAACCTAGTCTAAATTGGGATCTCACCGTGAACGTAATGCACTTGCTCGCTACTCTTCGGCCTGTTTGGATTGTTTTCTGTTACTTTCTTCTTGCTGCAAAGTTATCAAAAATGTAAACCTCTTGAAGTAGGCACAAATAATGTGCCAAGTTGTTTGTGACCGCAATTATGTTTACTGAAAATGAAATGAAGATTTAATCTGCCTCGACTGCCAAATTTCTTACTCAGTGTGTGGATCGGCATCTCATCATTCCACGACATCAAAATTTCTGCTGTCATCACTTCTAAGCTTGTTTCTATTATTTCATATATACACTGCTGGCAACCCAAATTGCAACATCAAGAAAGACAAGAGACATCACAACAAAATTTATTTAACAGATAACATGTTGACCAAGTATCAAATAATAAAATTTATAGACTTCTGTGAAGTGTGGTTCCTTCCAGAATCAGTAGTCAGAGTAGCCGCCATTGTTGGAGATCACCGCTGCCACACGCCTCGGCATTGATTCAAAGAGACTTTGGATGTGTTCTTGGGGTACAGGAGACCAAGTAGCTTCCACACGTTGCCAAAGTTGATCTGGTGTGGCAACTTGGGATGCAATCTGGGTCAATCGTTCAGCAACCATGGACCGCATGTTTTCTATCGGTGAAAGATCCGGACAGCGAGCCGGCGAGGGAGGCAATTCAATCTGGCGATTGACGAAGAACCCTTGGATAATGCGTGCCACGTGTGCTCGCGCATTATCCTATTGAAATATGGCTGTGGGCAAGCCCTGAAAGTAAGGAAGGACAACTGGCTCCAACATCTCGGAGATGTAGCGCTGGCTGTTTAAAGTACCGGCAATGCGTACTAGAGGAGTGCGAGAATGATATTCGATACCACCTCATACCATAATACCCGGTGCAGGACCAGTGTGGAGGTGCATAACGCAACTGTTCAGCATCCTCTCTCCACGGTGTTTCTAGACTCGAATCCGACCATCGTGATGTTGCAGACAGAAGCGTGACTCGTCAGTAAAGACAATTTCATTCCATTCTGCCGTCTACATCCTTCTTTCATCGCACCATTGGCGGCGGAGACGTCTGTGGTTCTGCGTCGAGGGTAGACGAAACAATTGACGTCTTGCGGCCAGACCACTCTGCTGTAAACGGCGTCGAATGGTACGCGCAGACACTGGATGATACAGACTGAATGTGCTCTCCTATGGTTCGTGATGTGACTGAGCGATCCGTCACTGCCATGCGCACAATGTTCCTGTCATCACGTGAAGTGGGGCACTGAGGTATATGTGATCAAACGCGTCGGTCCGTCGTACCCTCCTGCATCCAACGGTCACGAATCCCCATTACAGTTGTTTGGTTTCCTCCAACACGACTACCGATTTCCCTAAAAGATAATCCACACTCTCGGTACGCCACTATCCTTCCTCTGTCGAACTCGGATACTTGATCAAACGATGATCGCTGTTTACTACGAGGCAAAATTGATTTTTTTTTTGAAAAAACACAAGAAAAACACAATTGCCGAACTTAAAATCGTCGAAAACTCCAAGCCTTAAAATAGCGCTTTGAAGTGGCATCACAGGAGCGCGTGATGTGCGTCTGCGCTGAAATTCTAATAATTTGCATATCTCACCTCCGCTAATGCATGTTGTAAATTTCCTGTTATTTGTATGCTTCCTTCAGGGTGATGCATTTACGGTGACCAGAAGTGTATATATATAAAACCTCATATATATATATATATATATATATATATATATGGGGTTTGTATAAATATATGGGATTATATATATGTGGGGTTTGTATAAATATATGGGATTATATATATGTGGGTTTATATAAATTTAAAACACTATGCATCTTTTCATAGAACCATATGGTTTCATTACTATTATATTATGAATTTATTATCATAATTTATTTGTTAAATTTATTATTTTTATTCACAGTAAATTCCCTTTCACATTCAGATTTACAACAAAGATTAAAATGTGATAATTTGAGAAGAGCTTCTGAAGTGATGGCTCAAATACTGAATCTTTGTTTTTATTTACTATCTCTCAAAGAATTTACCTAATCTTCCTTTGAAATTCATGTTCAGTAGTTATTTATTACGCTGAGGTAGCAAATTTCAAAAACACAGTTAAAGTCTCCTATATCTTTTCACTGAATATTATAGTGGCAGTTATGGTTTCAGTTAAATCGGCCAGTAGCTTCTAAATATCTAACGCAAGCTTGAATACACTGATAATAAAAGTGAAAGCAGTCATAGTATGACTTTTTGGGAAATATTTTTGTCTGGTCCGGTCTCCCGTGAGTGCGTTTAGAGGAAGTATTCCGGCTTAAAATTTATTTTATGGTTTAGATATTTCAGCAACTGAGCAGTAATGCTCTGCATTGCATATTTACGTTCTTCGAGTGAAATAGGAGGGGTAGGTTTTCAAGAACCTTAATATTCTTTTTAAGCAAATAAACAGGAGCATATTCACTTTGTTGTTGCTGGACGAAGAGTTGCTGATAATAATTTCAAAGATTTCTTTAAATTGCATGTTTTAGTATACTGTAACTATTTGTGTAATTTATTCCTTTGACAAATTAACCACGAGTAAAGATTTAGAGTGATAGAATGGTAATAAATTAATTATCCTACATGTAAGCTAGTTCGAAAACAATTAGCAAAAACGTTCGTTTTTCTTGACTATCAACAATGTCATCATCTTCATGTTATGATGTCACCATATATGATTATGATCATTAATAATTTATGTATTATTATGTGATCCTTCTGCTCCGTTTCGTTGCCTAATTAAAGAAGAAAAAGAGGTTCTTAATACAGAAATGATATATATAATTATCGAATGATTATTGTGTCTACGGTAAAAGAATTCTTCTGTAAAAATAGAATGAAACGGAGCTGCTAAAATCTGAACGAATAGTACTGCTTTCACTGTACAGTAAAATAACTTCACCTGTAGTTGTAAAAAAACTAAAGAAGAGGAAAAAAAAATAAACTGACCCCACATTTAATTTTCCATACCTAATTATTAAACGATAAAATGCTTTTTGAAATAAAGACTAATACAAGCAAATTATTTAAGGAAAACAAAAACAAATTTACTTAGGTTGCAAACTCGAATCCTTTTGCATTATTTAAGTATTAAGAAATGAAATGCTTTTTGAAATAATATAATGTAAGTGAATCCAAGAGAAAATAAAAAGAAAATCTGAAATGTTTCATGTTTTAAATTACGTCAAAAGGGGCGTTTTCTAACATTTTGTGTGTTACCTTTATTTATTAAATATCATGTTCTTCACACTGCGGTAAGACAAAAATACATAAAAATTCAAAATATTTTCATTAAAAATTGAAAGACATAGAGAAACATAAACAATTAAATTAAAACAATTAAAAAAATTTTTACAACTAAAATTACAATTTGTGCCCAAAAATCAGCTAATAACTTAAATGATAATTTCAGAATGAATCAAGCATAATTTAATTCGCAATAATAAAAGAACGCGTTACTTCGTTGTTGCGAAGCTTAGTTTCTCTAGATTGGCAACAAATCCACTATTCTGCTAAAATTTCAAATGTAAACAAATCTGGCCGCTATCATAACCAAAAATTAGGCTTAGTCGCACTTAAAAAACTTAAATTGTTCATAATTCTACAATTATTGCGTGTAGATTAACTAAGGGCATAAAAATCTTAACCGAAAGCTAAGAACAACATAATTCAATCATTTTTAAAGCAAAAACTGCACAATTTACAAACTTATAAGAATGAAGAAACTGAGCTCACTGAGCCGAGTAACAGAGTGGATATATATATATATATATATACATATATTTATATACTTTTAGAACGGCCGATTGCAACCAAAATGCAAGGTGCACATCTACACGTTATAGAAGCAAAATTATATACAAAATGTCAGCGTTCTGAGGCTACACGTTTTTGAGTTATGTGAGATACATATATACATGCGTACATACGTACGTACGCACAGACGCCACAAAAAAATCTCTTCTGAATCCATTTTAAATCAGTTTTATAATTATTTGAGGGGAAAGAGACCTTTATTTTGTCCTTAGGTACAGAACGTAAGAGATGGATCCTCGTCCTGGGGCTGCCTTTCGAGGTGGACTATCCAAGATAATGCATGTTGTAAATTTCATGTTATTTGCATGCTTCCTTCAGGGTGATGCATTTACGGTGACCAGAAGTGTATATATATAAAACCTCATATATATATATATATATATATATATATATATGGGGTTTGTATAAATATATGGGATTATATATATGTGGGGTTTGTATAAATATATGGGATTATATATATGTGGGTTTATATAAATTTAAAACACTATGCATCTTTTCATAGAACCATATGGTTTCATTACTATTATATTATGAATTTATTATCATAATTTATTTGTTAAATTTATTATTTTTATTCACAGTAAATTCCCTTTCACATTCAGATTTACAACAAAGATTAAAATGTGATAATTTGAGAAGAGCTTCTGAAGTGATGGCTCAAATACTGAATCTTTGTTTTTATTTACTATCTCTCAAAGAATTTACCTAATCTTCCTTTGAAATTCATGTTCAGTAGTTATTTATTACGCTGAGGTAGCAAATTTCAAAAACACAGTTAAAGTCTCCTATATCTTTTCACTGAATATTATAGTGGCAGTTATGGTTTCAGTTAAATCGGCCAGTAGCTTCTAAATATCTAACGCAAGCTTGAATACACTGATAATAAAAGTGAAAGCAGTCATAGTATGACTTTTTGGGAAATATTTTTGTCTGGTCCGGTCTCCCGTGAGTGCGTTTAGAGGAAGTATTCCGGCTTAAAATTTATTTTATGGTTTAGATATTTCAGCAACTGAGCAGTAATGCTCTGCATTGCATATTTACGTTCTTCGAGTGAAATAGGAGGGGTAGGTTTTCAAGAACCTTAATATTCTTTTTAAGCAAATAAACAGGAGCATATTCACTTTGTTGTTGCTGGACGAAGAGTTGCTGATAATAATTTCAAAGATTTCTTTAAATTGCATGTTTTAGTATACTGTAACTATTTGTGTAATTTATTCCTTTGACAAATTAACCACGAGTAAAGATTTAGAGTGATAGAATGGTAATAAATTAATTATCCTACATGTAAGCTAGTTCGAAAACAATTAGCAAAAACGTTCGTTTTTCTTGACTATCAACAATGTCATCATCTTCATGTTATGATGTCACCATATATGATTATGATCATTAATAATTTATGTATTATTATGTGATCCTTCTGCTCCGTTTCGTTGCCTAATTAAAGAAGAAAAAGAGGTTCTTAATACAGAAATGATATATATAATTATCGAATGATTATTGTGTCTACGGTAAAAGAATTCTTCTGTAAAAATAGAATGAAACGGAGCTGCTAAAATCTGAACGAATAGTACTGCTTTCACTGTACAGTAAAATAACTTCACCTGTAGTTGTAAAAAAACTAAAGAAGAGGAAAAAAAAATAAACTGACCCCACATTTAATTTTCCATACCTAATTATTAAACGATAAAATGCTTTTTGAAATAAAGACTAATACAAGCAAATTATTTAAGGAAAACAAAAACAAATTTACTTAGGTTGCAAACTCGAATCCTTTTGCATTATTTAAGTATTAAGAAATGAAATGCTTTTTGAAATAATATAATGTAAGTGAATCCAAGAGAAAATAAAAAGAAAATCTGAAATGTTTCATGTTTTAAATTACGTCAAAAGGGGCGTTTTCTAACATTTTGTGTGTTACCTTTATTTATTAAATATCATGTTCTTCACACTGCGGTAAGACAAAAATACATAAAAATTCAAAATATTTTCATTAAAAATTGAAAGACATAGAGAAACATAAACAATTAAATTAAAACAATTAAAAAAATTTTTACAACTAAAATTACAATTTGTGCCCAAAAATCAGCTAATAACTTAAATGATAATTTCAGAATGAATCAAGCATAATTTAATTCGCAATAATAAAAGAACGCGTTACTTCGTTGTTGCGAAGCTTAGTTTCTCTAGATTGGCAACAAATCCACTATTCTGCTAAAATTTCAAATGTAAACAAATCTGGCCGCTATCATAACCAAAAATTAGGCTTAGTCGCACTTAAAAAACTTAAATTGTTCATAATTCTACAATTATTGCGTGTAGATTAACTAAGGGCATAAAAATCTTAACCGAAAGCTAAGAACAACATAATTCAATCATTTTTAAAGCAAAAACTGCACAATTTACAAACTTATAAGAATGAAGAAACTGAGCTCACTGAGCCGAGTAACAGAGTGGATATATATATATATATATATACATATATTTATATACTTTTAGAACGGCCGATTGCAACCAAAATGCAAGGTGCACATCTACACGTTATAGAAGCAAAATTATATACAAAATGTCAGCGTTCTGAGGCTACACGTTTTTGAGTTATGTGAGATACATATATACATGCGTACATACGTACGTACGCACAGACGCCACAAAAAAATCTCTTCTGAATCCATTTTAAATCAGTTTTATAATTATTTGAGGGGAAAGAGACCTTTATTTTGTCCTTAGGTACAGAACGTAAGAGATGGATCCTCGTCCTGGGGCTGCCTTTCGAGGTGGACTATCCAAGCTCTTGAGACCTAATCGCCGACGACGCAGACCCCACAGTCGCGGCCCGGCCCTATGAAAGGCAATGGGACACATGGTCCCCGTATCGAAACTATGAGGGCCAAATCCCCGACGACTTGGTCGGTGATCTCCGATCTAGCTCCACACGCAGCCAAAGGAACCGACAAGACAGTACCAGTACGGTCCCTGCCGAGCCTGAACCAACCTGAGAATAAACTCGGGCTCTAGTCCTGTGAAGACTGTTAATTTTTCCCCGTGGTTGAGACTGCCTAAGTACAGATCCTAGCCAGTACTTCCCAGGAATTCTCCTGAGTCAACCCCCGGGGGGATGTCCTTAGGTAGAGATGTCGCTCAAAAACATCGTTAAATTGCATTCGATAGCGGTGAAAATAGATATTTTCGTTGAAATGTGGTAACCGAAATGTTTCGCGATTACAATACTTCCTTTTACTTCGTACAAGGAAGTAAAAAAGATGAGAATGTGGGAAGTTTATAACAAAATAATATATATGATAATTATTTTAAATTCTAATATTAGGTTGTAATTTTATAAATGCATAACAGATTTGCCCTGAATTGATAAAATTTATTTCATTTTACAGTAATTAATAAACAAAGTGAACGGAAAAAACAGATTTTTTTACTTCATTAAGAATATTTAAACAATCCTTTCAAATACTTTGAACCTCTTTTTTTAAGCTAGAATAAATGACAAATAAATATTGAATTTTATTGATTACAAATCTACAGTCCTGCAGTAATATAAATTTGTGATAAATCATTTAAAAAAGTTCTGCATCTAGTAAATCTTATATTAAAACAAACTTGTTGCATT
>KK116133.1:160579-179538 GCA_000611955.2 Stegodyphus mimosarum
TGAAGAGTATATTAATAAAAACCTTATAAAATCGTATTTCTTCTAACTGCTATCACACAGTCTTTACGTCCTTTCTGAAAGCAGATGCAATGAACCAAGAATAAAATATGAAGCTGTTGAACTTACGGGGACACCGAGTTATCATTTAAAAAGATTGACGTGAGAGGTGAAAGGACGGTATTTGTGGCGAAAGAAGCTGGAAAGCTCAGCTCGCATTGTGGAAAAACCGTGAATTGTAGTTCTGCAAGTTATAAAAAACTGGATAAAGGGTGTTTATAAAGAATATGATATATTCAAAACTGTATTTTGGATAAAAATACTGGACTTATAATATTTTAATATTATCACATACAGGAAATTCAAATAAAAATCTTAAAATATAATGAAATTCCAGAAAATTGCGCAATTGATTTACAAGTTGGCCGGATTTTTCGTGTGGCTCCAAAAATAATGAACAGGTGGCAATAAAATTATGCGTAACTGAAGAAGAAAGCACTGCCAGCCTAAAGATAGCCACACTTTTGCTGACACATATACAGGGTGTTTCAGAAAATCAGTTACGAACTTTCAGAAGCGATAGAGTAGACCTAGACGATAGAAAATCGCATAACAATGCGTGGTCGGAAACACTCTCTTGGTCCGGTAGGGATGACACAAAAAGGAAAGGACACGAACAGTGTGACAAAACTTGTTTTATTATGTTTAGTACAGAGGAAACCAACAAATAAGAACAAAAACCGACAACCACTGTCATTAAAGAAGGTGTTCGAAATTACCACACTGAACCTCGCATCTTCATAGGCCTCACATTTCTGGCGCATGGAAGATGCATGACACACAGTTCCTGCATCATGGTCCGTGTCGTAATTTTGAACACCTTTGATAACAGTCGTCTGTTTTTGTTCTTGGTTTCCTCTGCACTAAACTTAATAAATATTATTCTCACCTTGTTCGTGTTCTTTCCTTCTTGCGTTTTATGTCTCATAAAAGTCGGCATAAAGAAACCCAATAGCTAGAAGCGCTCAACGCCACAGAAGTCTAATAAAGAGTAATTCAATACAGCACCGTGGCTTTCAAGCAGGCATAACACGCTCTAAAATCATCTTCCAAAGTCTTCCCTTAAATAGATTTTCTTTCTCCTCATTTGAACATACGCGTGCCACCTTATTAACATTCTGGAAAGAAAGCGTTGGTGAAGAAGAAGAATCAAAGGAAAGTAGCTTTAAAATAAAAATTAACTGTTAGATAAATGAAATGGATCTCCGCCACATTGTGGAATAGAAAGAGAGCTATTAAGAGAAAGAGAGGTATAAAGATAGCTATAAAGATGGCTAAAATTTACCTGTTGCATAACTGCGACAACATTTTCTTTCTTTCTTAAAATTAAAAAGTAGCTTTTTCTTCTAAGGCAGCGGTTTCACAATTTTTTATTACTTTCGGGTACTCTTAAACAAGACTTCAGTTACAGAATTCTCCTAACCTTCCCTTTCAGAATTTATGACACATTCATCTCTTTCCAGTGTATCCGTAATATCGGTTATCATTATATCATTTTTATGCCGTAAAATTAATAGATTATAATTAATATAGTTAAACAAAACGCGTAATCAAATGATGACAAACTATTACATTATTTAATTCAAACTAGCGGAAGTACCCGATGCCAGTAAAGTTAGATTGAGAGTAACGTTTCTAACAACAGAGAGAGCGCTACCGTTATAATCCTTTTCTAATAACGATGCAAAAAATACGATTCGTAGTCATACATTTTTAAGTTTAATGCGATATGGAGCCCACATACAAAAATTTCGATAGAAAAATAAACGGATATTGTTCGGGGAACAGCCTTGGTTGCGCCAACTTGGCTTCTTTAAGGGTATGGGCGACATTTCATCATGCCAACGGAAGTAAATACTACAGATAATCAAATACTACAGAATAAATACTACAATAATAAATACTAATTACTATACTACAATAATAAATACTACAGCAATAAATACTAATTACTATACTACAATAACAAATATTTATAATAAATACTACAGATAATAAGTAATACTACAGATAATCCTTAGCAAGGGAAAAGTATTACGGCTGTCTACCTAGAGGAAGTACGTCATCGAATGACAACTATTGCCTGCCATACCACAATAAGCTGTTTCTCCCTTTTTGGCGTCAAGACTGTTCTCCGAACAATATCCAAATAAACTAATTCTCTCGCATTATATCAGCAACAATGGCACCCAGTTTTTAATGATTAATGATTTTCGTCTTTCTAATCCAATGGTCGTAAAAACTCAAGTTCCATCCAATATTTAGCCTCTATTCAATTTTCGTCAATTAAATGTGGTAAAAAATTTATCATAATCGATCAGAAATTAATAAGGCGAACAAACAAACAAACGCAAAAACTGACATCCTTCTTTATTTATATATATATATATAAATATATATATATATTGTAAAACTTAGAAATTTTTGGTTAACAAACTCTACGATTTGAATGCGCGTAGTAACAATTTTCGTCATAAAGCATTTTTATCTCCAACTCGCGAGACTGTTGCCACCCGGAAAAATGAGTGCGAACATTAGTGTTTTGAGAGTTTTTATTTAATATCTCGGCTAATTAAAGTTCGTACGAAGATGGAAACAGTAGAAATGGTTTTCCACTAGTTTCTGGAATCGGGCATATTGTATTTAATGTTTGGCGATTCTATTTTTATTTCATTGTAACACTTACAAACTTTTTATTAACAAACTCTACAATTTGAAAGCGAGCAGTGGCAACGCTTCTCGAAATAAAGCAGATTTTTATTTCCAGCAAACGAGACTGTTGCCACTCAGAAAAATGAGTGCGAAAACTAGCGCTTTCAGAGATTTTAATTAATATCTCTGATTTTAGCTATTTTTGTTTTGGGAAAAAAGTAGGCGTCGACCTTTCCTGTTTGGTGACGATAGCTATAGTGGTGACTGAGTGAATAGCGAACAAACTCTGTATGAAAGAGAAATGAGATTGTTAATAAGTTAGCCAATTTATTCACACTTGATGAGGCCTAGTTCATACTGATTCTCTAATAATTTTAAATGAAACTAAAATAAGACATTTAACACTAAACTTAAAACGAAATTCAATATTCAAGCAGTAAGAAAGAGCTAAAAGACCTTAAACACAAATCATTAATAAAAATTTGTATTTTATATCTTAAAATTAATAAAAAAAATCATCAAGCAATAACCTTAGTAAAGCAGACGTGGATTTCTTTTCTTCGTTCAAGTCTTATTATTAACGTGATGCATGGGTCTACTTTGTTCAAAGTGAATTTTTCGAATTAAATTTGAAGAGAATGAATTTCAAGAGTAGTATCCAATTAGTTACGGTAAATGATTTTAAACACGAGTCTAACATAAAAATGATCTTTTCACAAAGTCAGTGTTTGTGAATGGCAACACTTATGTCTTCATTCTGTTATCTTGTTCATATCCTAAAGCAAGTAATACATTCCTTTTTTAAAAATACCTTTTATGGAAGAATCAGTCGTGAGCTCAATAAGTTATTCTTTCTCAGAGAATGATAATCTTAAAGCTACTTTAAAGAAATCGTCATTGAAAGGATTCGGAAGCCTCTCACTGCATTTGGGAAAATAATATTTTAACGATTCCCAGTCTTTTTTAAATGGGTTATTGTGTTCTCTTTGACTTCGTTTAAAACTCATTTTCCGTTAAGAAGTAGTAAAGTGTCATTTTAGCTGAACTCCTCTCTTAATGCGTGATCCTCAGAAATTTAATTTTTTGAGCATAGAATCAATTTTTTCAGTCAAATTGAAATATTATCGCAATGTAATACTGAACTACGTTGATGTATTTCTGAAAAAAATCTCGCAAGTGTTTGAAGCCATTAACCAGTGTTATATTTCAGAAGCAAATAAAATGGTATTTCTCCCGCCTTCTTAGCAAGCCTTCGTAGTGTATTGGTCAGCACACTCGACGCATATTCGAGAGGTCCGGGGTTTGAATGCTGCTGAGGTCAATTTTTACGTCTGTCAGCATAAAAATCCTGATATCTCTACAGTGGCGCCCGAACCAAAAATGGTGATGGGTGATGATTCTCCATCACCAGGATTGGGCGACTGGGTCCCCTAATCCCCAGTCGCCCTTTAAAGGGGAAGTACATAAGACATATATTTTCCCTCCTTTGTGAATGTCTTCGTGGTATAATGGTCAGCACACTCGGTGCGTATTCGAGAGGTCCAAGGTTCGAGTCCCGGTGAGGGCTTTGCTTATCTTTCACGTCTCCCGTATCAAAAATACCTAATGTCTGTACAATCTTAATAAAAACTTGTACTTTAGGTCTTTAATTTGAACAATCTGTTTTTTCCTTCCGAACAGCCACATGACTTCTGCAATGTAAATGTAGTATATAAGCTAGCCATCTTCTCATATAATACTTTGAATAGTCTGACATTTAATGTATTTTATTAATGAAGAGGTTCGCTGAGTAAGTGTCTCAAAAATATAGGGGTTTGGGAGCTAAGCTTTGCGTATGGAGGCAGCAATCGCTAAGCTCATAGATTGAAATTTTTCTGATGCGTCAGCGTAAGCCTGTCTCACATCATGATGGACTTTCCCATGTTTGTAGAAATACCACAGTAGTTGGCCCAATGCCCTTTTCACAGAAATAATCATTAATAGCTTTAAAAATGTCTTATCTTCTCCAATTTTCCATGAGGGTACAGCATAGTGTGGGTTTTTTTTTTTTTTTTGTTTTTCGAAATTGCCATTATTTATATACTTTGCAAAAAAGCGAAAAATCGAAAGGTTCCACACGTCGTTCTCTTATCATTCTATATAGAATAAAATTGACTACATTTATTCTTTCAGTTACTGTATAAGGTATTTCCACCCTCCTTTTCCCGGTGCTTTCATAGTGTAACTGGAAGCAAGTCCAATGAGTAGACCAAAGCTCTGGAGTTCGAATTCTGGCAAGGGCGTTCCGAATTTCTACATTTTCCTCGCAAAGAACAATTCTAAAGGAAGACTGCACAAGTGGCACCAGAACGAAACGGTAGTTGATACTTAATTGTCACCGTATGATTGGGACTTAAGGTCCCCTCATCCCCAGTCGTCTTTTGAAAGAGAGGAGTATATAAGGTATTTTCTCCCACCTGTCAGTGTATTTTCCTTGGAGTAACTGGTAGCACGTCTGTTGAGTAATCAGGAGATTTGGATTTCGAAACAGATTTCTTCAGTATCCACACACTGGAAAATTTTAAAATAAAAAGAAGACAATACTATTCTTTTATATACTTGTTTTAAGAGTGTCTGTTAAGGCTAATAAATTTAATGCAAATGTAAACTAATTTTCTTATTCCAAACACAAATTTTATTTGTTGAAAAATGGTAAGTGAAGGATAATAAAAACTTTAAAATTTTATATTCTCCTCTAGAATATAAATAAAAAATGTATCTGATATGTATACCACATGACTTCCTTGTACGGAATATTAAATTATACGCATTTTTCCTGCATTTCATTTAAACTTATTGGATTGAACTAAATCTACTTCTTCCGTAACGCTATAAACCACAATAGAATAAATACACTTTAAAATTCGCTACCTTTCTTTACCATAGTGACACTCTGGCTCTAGGTTCACTTAGCAGCGTTACATCTCATTCATTTTGTAACTCAAAATGCACAAATATTATTGCATCTTAAGAATTATCTAATGATTGCCACATGTAATATTCAAATACTGTAATAAATCTAAAACGATGTGTAAAAGAAATTAAGCAGTTTTTCACAGACTATTCAGCTCAGCGCGCATGCGCTACTCGTGAACATTCTGCTCTGGCCAAGACAGACTGGCGACAATATTTGCTCCTAATACGAAACACTCATTTCCTCGAATTTTATTAGAGATACATTTCTCAGTCAATTAACTCTGTTCTCAGTTCGCGACAGAGCATATATACGTAAAACCACAAAATATCTTCATTAAAAATCGAAAAATATAGAAAAAAATAAGGCACCAAATGGAGTTAAAAAAAATTTACAATTAAAATTATAGTTTCTACGTAAAACCAAGCAATTCGGCTAGCTGGCAAAAGGAGACATTTTTCTGTGCACAAAAAATGAAAGTTCAATTTTTGTCTCACTCCGCAAAATGATACCGAAAGTGAAGAAACTGAATTCATTGTTCTGCTAAGTTTCAAATGTAAACAAATATGGCTACTGTGCTAAAGGTAATTGGGTTTAGCCACACTTAAGCAACTTTTAAATTGTTGATAATTCTACAGCTATTGCATACAGAATAACTAAAGGCATAAAAAAGTAACCGGAAGATAAGAATAACATAATTCAATCATATTTAAGGAAAAAATTCGGAATTTACCAACATATAAGACTGGAAAAAAACTGAGTTCACGGAGTCGAGTAACACAGTGGGTATATAGATATATTTATATACGTTTCGTTCGGCCGCTTGCCATCAGAATGGGAGGTGCACAATTGCATATTACAGCAGGCCTATATGAAAAATTTCAACGTTCTGAGTATACTTGTTTTTTAGTTATGCCAGATAAATACATACATATGAACGTACAGATGCCACGAAAACGTCTCTTCTGAATCCATTTGAAATTAGTTTTATAGTTCGTTTGGGGAAACGGAGTCTCTTATTCAGTCTTTACGTAGAGATGTCACGCAGAAACATCGTTAAATTGCATTCGATGGCCACCAAACTGAATATTTTCTTTGAAGTATGGTACCCGGAATTTTTCGTGATTAAAAATACTTCCTATACTTCGAACAAGAAAGTAATAAAAAATGATAAAATTATGTATATAAATATTATATATAATACGAAAAAATAAATACTTCATAAAATTAATAAATTATGATCACTTGTGAATTTTTATTTACTGTTTATCTTAGGCAGCACTGGAATATTTGTAAATTGTAGAAAACGAATGTTACCAAAAAATGACTTCCTTATGCGTGCAAAACTGTATTGTTAATATTAAGAACTGTTCTGTTTGGTTAGTTTATTAAAGCAGAGTAAGAAAGGGCTACCTGCCTAGGAAACGTTGGCATTAATGGAGAATTTTCGAGAGTACATTGACCCGTATTTCTGCTACACATGACGAAATGTGTCATAATAACCTACAGCTAGTCACCAGAATTTTAATTTGGGTTTACAACTGTTATTCAATGATTTTATTCGCTAGACTTTGTTAGGCTAACATTAAAAATGCACTCGGAAATGAAATATTGCAGATTGATTGTACATATAAAACTCCCATACTCCATGGTCAAATTAACTGTTACTTCTAACAAACGCGCATCAAAAGAACTGTATTTATCTCTTAATTCGCTCATGTTTCTGGGTGATAAAGGAAATGAAAGAGACAATACTTGAAACTATCAATGACTAATAGTGTCGTTCTTCTTCTTACGCCGAAGTTTTGGGGAATCTCTAAGCAATGAAAGGAGTTACACCTACATCTGGCATTACATTCAACCCAAACAAAAAGCAACCATCTGGGGTGGGGGGTAAATTTCAAGCCGCAGACGATCCACTCTTCTTTCCCTTTCACGGTTCGCTAAGCGTCTGTCGTTTTATAAAATAAAAGGTGTCATTTATATTGGAATCTTTTAAACGACAAAAGCATCTTATGTCCCATTTGGCGTGTCATACAATTCTTTTTGCCGTATCGGTAACCGCAGTAAAAACTATAAAAGAATTCGATTTGTATCAAACGGTTGTCATCTGTCAATTCCTGGCCTAAACCATTGAACAGTGTACGGCCACGGCATTCTAGCTTTATCCTCTTCAGAAGAATTCAGTGATACAGATTTACCACTTTCCTACCTATTATTTATTTGAATGTTTCTGGCAGATGCATTGTACATTTCCATTTTTGCAAGCCTGCACATTCTTTAAGTTATATTTTCTTAATTGTAAAAAATATATTTATCAGTCTAGCGTATCAAATTTATTAGCGTTATGGAAAATATGAGGATCTAATACTGTATCCTTCATATGAAATTGACACAAGACATACATTTTTAACCTGAAACTCTCTTGATGTCGAACGAACCTGCTAATATCATTTACAGATTGAAATAACATAAGCAGTCTCGTTAAACTACTTGCAGAATCATTAGGTTTTTTTTTTTAATACGGAAGATGTGAAAAATGTGCAATGCGCTCGCCCGGGCTCGAGCCCTCTACCTCTCGAATACATGCCGAGAGTGTTACCATTGCACCACAAAGCCATGCAGAAGGGAGGGCGAAAATACCTTATATATTCTTTCTTTTAAAGGCCGATTGGGGATTAGGGGGCCCAGTGGTCAAATCCTGGTGGTAAAGAATCGTCATCCATCACCCTTTTTTTAGTTCGGGCGCCACTGTGGTGTCATTAGTTTTAATATATATATATATGGGAAATGTGAAAATGTGCCGTGCCCTCGCCGGGAGTCGAATCCTGGATCTCTCGAATACACGCCGACTGTGCTACCGTTATACCACGAAGGCATGCAAAAAGGCGTGAGAAAATGACTTATAGACTATGCTAAGATAAGCGAGAACAATCTCGATTGAGGATGATTTAGCGAAGGAATTTCTAATGAAATTTTATTCAAAGTAAAGGTATATCTATGAAATCTACATGAAACAGGTACATTCGCAATGAACTAACTGAGCATGGAAAGAAGTACCAGTATTCAGACTTCTTATCCATTCAGCCAGAAGTTCGCTTTTATATATTAATATACGTGAAAATTCGTCATAATTTCTACTATCCCTTCTCTGTAAGAATTAAAAAAATAATATTTTTGAATGTTTTAAAATATTTGCTGAATGTAATGTTAGTATTTTGTAGGAAATAACGCATAATTTATAGAAAAGAGACTTTTCATAAATACCTGTGATCCTTCATAAAAAAATCGAATCTCATCTTTCGAAAAAAATTGCGATGTTATCTTCGTTATTAGTATGAAACAGGAATGTTCAGTCTATTAAGCGTAAAAACTTGAACTCGACTGAATATTCAGCTTCATATATGAAATATGTAAATCAAAATTATGATTTAAACGAGCTATAGCCCCTTACTTTGCCCACTCTAATCTAAAATTAGTAACAACAATTTTTGCACTGCGTCATTTCTAGGTGAATCCATAGCATATGACCTTCATAAATAAAGCTGATCAGGTAGCTAACTGGGAACTAAAACCTTTGTCTTGGTAAACTGCCATTTTCGAATAACTGCGCACTTTTACTTCTACCCCTGTTCTTGCTAACACACTGCCTCGCTGCTCTCTTCCTATCGAAACAGTATAAAACAAATGTAAATATTTTTAAAAAGGCACGATTGTAGTGTCAAGAGAATCGTGACTACAAATGCTAACCGAAATAAAGATAACTATTTAATATGCCTCAACTGCCAAGTTTGCTGGTCCTTAAAAATGCAACATTCTACGTTCTACGCCATCAATATCACAAAGTCTTTTTCATTACAATGTTTTGTAAAATGAAAACTATGTAACTCAAAATTGTAACTTAAATTAGCAATATCACCTTCATTCTTCATTTTTAATTTACGTATTTCCCCTCTTTATTCTAAATGTAGTAATAACTATTTCTGGACTGCTCATTTCAATATCAGTCCATATCATATAACTTGCATAACGCTGATGACGTAGCTTGTTGGGAATTCAAACTGAAATTTTCTCTGAAGAAGCTGCGAAAATGGAATAACTTCGCACTTTTGCTTCTAGCACTGTTTTTGCTAACACGTTGCCTCGCTGCTCTCTTCTTATCGCAGAAATGTCAAAAATGTAAATGCTCTCAAATAGGCAAGATTAGAGTTGCAAGTGAATTGTGGCTGCAAATGTCATTTGAAATGGAGATGGAATATAATCTGCCTCGGCTGCCAAGTTTTGCTTTTCAGTATAGATCAACATTTCTATGCCATCAATATTGATAAGTCTTTTTTTAATTAAATATATATGTATGATTCATAATAAGAAAACTTTCCATATAACTAAGGAACGAAAATTTAATTTAAAACCATAAATGAAAAACCTATTAGTCAGAATTTTAATTAGAATTTTAAATAGTATTTTCTAGACCTTCTTTGCTTTAAAAACATAAAAATCTACTAAGAAAAATTTTAATTGCAAAAATAAAATTTTAAGCATTTAAAAATTAGCTATTGTCATTGATCGCAGATTAATCGACTTGTCAAGGGGATAACCGTCCCGTCAATTAATAACAACTAAATTTATAGAGAGTGTTCCATCTTACTTCCAAGTAAGATTGATAAAGAACTCACGTTCGTCACACATCTTTGCAACAATAAGAATAACTGAGAGCAGATGCTCTGTCTTTGGCCTTACAGTTTCCACCTGGCCGCCGAGATATTTCTACTACTTTTTGCTTTTGAAAATCCCTGAAAGGCAATATGAGTGTCGAATTACGGTTGCAGTTAATATAATAATCAATTACATTTATTCAGTTACAGTACTTATTACGGTGATACAGAGACTGGACAAAAACGTCGCCAAGTGAACACGCCAAAGTTGGCAACTTTTTGAGATTTGTAGACCAAATTTCGCAACAAAATTAGTCGACAAAACCGTTCTCATCTTGCCGATATCTCGTTCAAATAATTACTCATTGTTAAATGCACTTGCTCCTGTATTCTTATATTTCCGGCATAGCTCCTCTCTTCAGATTTTTCATGTCACATTACGCAACGAAATACAACAATTTCACAAATAATTACACTAAAATCACCTATCTATGTACATAATTCGTAACAGTATTACTAGATAATTTAGTTAATTATTTCATAATTCTTACATTTGTATTAACATATAAAAACGGAATTATTGCTCATTTTATTTATCCCTTTCATTACATATACATAGGTGTATATTAACTATGATGTGATAATCAAAGGTGGTTCCATAAAACTGAGATACACTTTAAGGATACTGACAAAACTGTAAAGAAAAAAAAATTTAAATGGGTTCAGATTTTAACGATGGTTCAAAAAGGCTCTTTTAAAGTTTAATACCATCTAACAGTACAGATTATCGATATAGGTGGCCCAGGCGGAATTACAAAACATTTCATAGGATATTAGAAGAATTGCTTTTAGGCTAACATGGGAATATTACAAAGCTATATTTTAAAACTGAAAAAATGGGTAATCTAATTCCACAAAAATATTTAATGCTTTTAATTAGATATATCATGACTTAAATACATTTTTAAATAAATCAATCAGATTAAAATGTTACGGAATAATTTTCTTAAGAACCGCATCTGTCGATTCTAAATAGTTTATTTTCATAATTAATAGCAAACACATTAAATATTAAAATATAATATTTTACGTTTTACCGAGTGGCAACAGTCTTGAATAAAAAATGAAACAATGCAAAATCACTTTAAGTAACCATTAACCGTTTAGAGCTAATAAAAAGCATTTGTTTTTACTTTTTTGTACGAAGTAAAGGAAGTATTGCAATCACGAAAAATCCCGGATATTATATGTATTTCAACGAAAATATCCACTTTGACCATTATCGAATGCAATTTAACGCGGTTCTTGCGCGACATCAGTACGTAAGGACAGAATGAAGGAGGCTTTTTCCTCAAACGAATTATAAAACTTATTTAAAATGGATTCAGCATAGATTTTTTCGTGGCGTCTGTACTTACGTATGCATGTATGTATCTGGCATAACTCAAAAACGAGTAGACTCAGAACGTTGAAATTTTGCTATAGGCCTGCTGTAATATGTAGTTGTGCACCTCCCTTTTTCGTTACAATCGGCCTTACCAAACGTATATAAATACACACAGATATATATGTATTCGGCTCGGTAAGCTCAGGTATTTTTATTCTTATATGTTGGTAAATTCCGCATTTTTTGCTTTAAAAATTATTAAACTATGTTGTTTTCTTATCTTCCGGATAAGGTTTTTATGCCTTTAGTTAACCTGCATGTAATAATTGAAGAATTATCAACAATTTGAAAGTTGTTTAAGTGCGGCTAAGCCTAATATTTTTGCTTACCATAGCAGCCATATTTGTTTAGATTTGAAACTTACCAGAATAGTGGATTTGTTGCATATCTAGAGAAACTAAGTTTCGCAACAACAAAGATAACCTTTTTTGTTATTATTGCGACTTAAATCATGCTTAATTCATTCTGGAATAATGATTTAAGTTGTTAAATTATCCCATATATTGTCTCAGCATAGCGTCCACAACAAATTAAGTCAGTTTCTACGCTTTCAGTGGAGTGAGACTAAAAGTAAATTTTCAGTTTTGTGCACCAAAAAATCTGCCTTCTTTCTCGTGGCCATATTGCTTGCTTTTGCGGAAAAAACTTTAAAATTTTAATTGTGAAAGTTGTTGTTTAAATTGTTTTAACTGTTTTTATGTTTTTTTATTTTTCTATATTTTTCAATTTTAAATAAGAATATTTTGAGGTTTTTATGTATATTTTCCCCTTATCGCGAAGTGAGAACTGAATTAATTGAATGAGAAATACAGGGTGTTTATAAAGTCCCGGACCCATTTTGATGTTTAATAACTCATAAAAGAATGAAGATAAAAACAAACTTATGGCATTTATTGATGGAATAACTTATATATTTTCTTTTTCAGGTTTGAATATCTTTACTTTTGTAAATATCGTCTGCGCGTGTGGCTAATTTCATTTTCCAGTCTAAATATCTGTACTTTTCTAAATATCGTCTGCTTATTAATTGCATTTTTCTCTCTTTATTTTTGGCAATACCGTGAGGCACGAAGGGATTCCCCAAAGGTTAATGTGTGGTGTGTACTAATGCACGACCGAGTCACTGGGCCTTCCTTTTTTACAGAAAAGACGGTCTTATCAGTCGTATACTTAGACATGTTGGAAAACTTCGTATTTCCACAACTAGAAGAGCTTCAGCCACATGTCTTTTTGCAACAAGATGGTGCACCACCTCATTGGGGTACCATCGTTCGTAGTTCTTTGAATGACCATTTTACAGAAAGATGAATTGGGCGAGGAGGTCCAATTCCTTGGTCAGCCAGATCACCTAATATAACGCCGCTGAACTTTTTCGTTTGGGGATTTGTAAAGGGCAACGTTTACAGGAGGAGAGTGTCGAACATGGATGACCTAAACGCCAGAATGACAACTGCAATAGCCTCTGTAGATGCCGACATGCTTGCCGGTACCTGCCGTGAAATTGAATATCGACTTGGTATTTTCCGTGCGAGGAAGGGGGCACAAGCGGAAGTTCATTGACAAGAGTCATGAAACGTTTTGAGTCTTTCTAACCATTTATGTTATTAATTTTAATCTATCTTTATTATTTTATGAGTTATTAAATATCAAAATGGGTCCGGGACTTTATAAACACCCTGTGTTTTGACGTTTTTATGTATTTTGCCCTTGTCGCGGAGTGAGAACTGAATGAATTGAATGAGAAATATATCTCTAATGAAATTGGAGGAAATAAGTTTAAATGAAATGCAGGAAAAAATGTGTATAATTTAATATTCCGTACAAGGAAATCATGTGGTGTACACATCAGATTTTTGTAATATGGTAAAGCACGTGAGTTATGTGGCTTAGGATGCCTCTAGGAGGACTTGTATTTACTTTACATACGGGGAAACCACTAAAACTTTCTTCAAACCAACCTGTTCCCTTATATTTAAACCCGAGTTAAACTACCAGCTATTGACAGGTTGAATTATCAGCGTTTCTACCGCTCAGTGATTGGTAGATCATAATCAATTATAAAAAAAAAATGGCGTAAAAGGATCTTAGAGGGCAACGCACTTTAAAAACTCATGAATACATTCACTAAATGATACGTAAATAACTTTTGGATTATTAATGGTCTTTATTGTTAGTATGTCGATGTAACTGATTAATCGATGTCATCGATGTAACTAATGTTAATTTACAGATTAACTGCTGTTAAGGTTCAATAGCAATTTTTGGCCCTAAATTTTATGAACTGTGATAGTTACGTTAAAAAATGAGAAAATATATTTGCTCTTCAAATAAATTGATAACGAAATTTAAAAAGGAAATGATTTTCCGCTGCTGGCATTAGTTTTCAACTAGTTCTTGACACTAGTTCACACCAGTTGAATTTCCTGTAAGCATATATCGTTGTTTCATTGTACAATCATATTATGTCAATTATTACCTTAGTTTTTTCAATTATTATTACCACAATTGTAGATTTATATGTGAGTTTCATATTAAGAAAGCTATGTTATAGTTCTTTTACCAAAACCCCATGGCATGTTAATTTGAAAGATCTTTTAATATTTAAATCAGTAATCATTTTAGTCAATCCTACTTGTTAGCCCAAAGGGACAATTTGCCCAAAAGGTCTATTAATTTCGTTTGGCATTTTGCGTCGTCCACTATAAAACGGAATTTCACATTTCAAATTGTTGCCACCAAATATTAGAGCCGTAGCATTATATTTAAAGAATTAAATAAAAAAGAATCTGCATGAATGTATGTGTGTTTTTGGCATTGTGACAAAACCGGTACCTGGAGTCATCACATTTTGAATAACGTAGTCCTCCACTCGAATATGGGCATCTGGAAGCCCGAATGAGAAATTTGTTTTATTATCTATTTCATATTTTGTAAAACTTTAACGAATTTCTAACTGGACGATTTCAAAGCGAGCAATGGCAACACTCTACGAGAAAAAAAATTATCTCCAGCGCGCGAGACTAGCAGACACTAGCCATAGTCACTACTAAGGCCAGAAGTGGTGATAATTTTATTATGGAGGCACCTAAGAGGCGACCACCCTTACCTCCTATGAGGGGACAGACAATTTACATCCATGCTTTCTTCGGGATTCAAATCCAGGCTCTTCAGTATCGCAATCGGTTTCCCAAACGACTATACTGTCTGGACAGGCCTTGTTTATTATTATCAGATCTGCTATGCACTTTAATCGCGCACTGTGGAGAATTCTGTCTAAAAGTTCAGAAATACTTTAAAGTCAATTATATTTCCCAACAAAATTCTCAAATTTAATAATAATAATGATGTTCTATTATTTCTTTGGAAAACAATTGTAGAGTCTATAGGCTATTTTAAAGCTGGAGATGTGAAAAATGTGCAATGTCCTTCTCGGGACTCGAACCCTAGACCTCTCGATTAAGCGTCGAGTAGGCTTCCAATTACACCACGAAGACATACGGAAAGCAGGCAGAAAATATCTTATATACTCCCACTTTAAAAACCGACTGGGGTTGAGGAGACCCAATCCACAAATTCCATTAGTGACAATTTATCGTCCACCACTTCTTAATTCGTGCTTCACTCATAGAATCATTAGATTTTTTGAAGATGAAGACGTGTAAATTGTGCAGCGCCTTCCACGAGATTCGAGCCCTGGACCTCCCGAATATGCGTCTTGCGTACTTCCAGTTACAATCCGAAGACATGAGGAAAGAAGGGAAAAAATTCCTTATAAACTTATTAGAATTACTATTAATTAAAAGATTTAACGAGACAATAAATCTAAGATTCGTTGAATCTCTTTAATATCGTTCTAGCTAGCCTGTAACTTAATTCATTTATTATCACTGAAACTGAAACCAGCTGTTTTTATTTTGCGCTCCGTTTAAACTGATCAGATTCATTACATTAATAAATGCAGCTTGATTTAATATCGAAATAGCGTAAACATTCATTTATCTTAACTTGGTAACTTTAATTAAGAATGATCTGAGATGATTTTTCATTATATCTGACTCTTAAGTAACTCACACATGTAATTAGTTATAAGTTTTTCGGTAGTTCGGATATCAAATCAGTTACACTTGAGTTCAGTTAATTGATGCGTTCACAGAGCAACGCATAAATCTGAAAACTTTTAAAAATACCGCATAAAGTCAGCGAATGGCGTTTCAGACGGCAGTTTACCCCATAAGAGTTATCGCAGAGGCGGATATCTTTGGGTATAATTTACGTTATAATTCAAATTTTCCTCAATAAATGGCGCTAGCAATATGCCTTATAAAATTAAGCAAAAGAAATTAATACAGCATATATTTGTCATCATTTACGTCCGTACATGTAGAGTGTAGCTGGAATCAGTAAACTATATAATATACGTAAAGTATAATAAAGTTAGATTACACGGTACGGTATAGTCTCGACAGCTTTTAAAGGATTTAAATTTTCACATTTTTGC
The DNA here is from genome assembly GCA_000611955.2 of Stegodyphus mimosarum. Classification (NCBI taxonomy): domain Eukaryota; kingdom Metazoa; phylum Arthropoda; class Arachnida; order Araneae; family Eresidae; genus Stegodyphus; species Stegodyphus mimosarum. Next base: position 176,842 of record KK116133.1, read on the forward strand.
CAAACTAATAATAGAACACTAGCCTGAAACGTTGAACATAAATATATCATGTGACCCCTCTTTAGAAACATTTCTTTAGGCGCACCCTCTCTACTCATCAATTTATTGATTTGATTTGATTGATTGATTGATTACGGGAAGTACGCAAGGGTTAACTGTGTATAGAGCGCGGATGGCTTTGTGGAGAACATTTTAAACGAAACTAGCTCGTATATGCTCTATGCATAAAGAAATCCATGACACCTTGCGTACATCTAATCCGTTAGTCGGGATTTAATTCAATTTTATTTATTCATTTATTTATTAGTCCAAAGGGTCAATTTCCCCTGAAGGATTATTAATCTCCTTTTGGCATTTTGCGTTGGCATCCTGTATTATATTTAAAGAAATTAAATAATGAAGAATACCCATAAATGTATATATGTTTCTCGCATTGTGATAAAACAACGGTACCTAGAGCCATCCAATTTTGAATAACGTACATTTCCACCTAAATATGGGCATCTGGAACCCCAAATTTGGAATTTGTTTTATTATCGATTTCATATTTTGTAAAACATTAGCGAATTTTTGATTAACAGACTCAAGAATTGTAAAGCGAGTAATGGCAACATTGTACAGAAAAAAAAAAAAAAACATTTTTATCTCCAGCGTGTGTGACTGTATCGGAAATTCTAAAGATATGCTCATTTTAAAATTATTTTGCGATATTGCTGTTAAACTGAATTCTATGGTTTAAGTGCGAAGAACATGATATTTAATAAATATTTAACATGATATTAATATTTAATAATAAAGGTAACCCACAAAACGTTAAAAAAAGCCTCTTTGGGCGTAATGTAAAATCTGAAAACTTTCAGATTTTTTTTCATTAGTTTTATTTATTTATCTTCATTTATTATTATTAATGTATCTATATTTAAGGGACTCCATGAATGTCGAGGAAGCTTAAATTCATAAATCAAAATCTTTTAAAGTTCATATTTCTTTTCTACACATCAACTATACTCTTTACTTTAAATTGGTCACTTTCAAATCGTTTCGACCTTCCTTCATTTACTATCCTAACGCGTGTCGTAATTACATCATAACCCTTTTTTGACTATATTTCAGTCTTCATTCATACGCTTTTCGTGAAATAAAACGCACTAAATGCAAACGAAGTGAGGGAAAAAATTAGGAAGCTCGAGCATCTTGCGCGGTTATCGTTACCATAGTTACGACGCGTGAAATAACCTTGTACTCTTTATTCTAAAGCAGAAAACTATACAGACAAGAAGACTGTGTTAGTGTTTGCTAAATTGTAAGTAATACAAACTTGTTAACGTGCTTTTCTTTTTAGTTGTTTACTTGTAAACTGATAATTATTGATTACTGTTTTCACCTTTGTTACATGTTATGTAATTTATTTACCAAATCACTGGTTCTGCGACATCGGAAGTAGCCCACCAGGGACTGAGCGGTTAAATCGTTGAACACTGGTAGTCCGACCTGGGTTCGAATCCAGGCGAACGCCCTGGCTGAATGGGCGTTTTCGTGGTTATCCCATGTGTGACGAGCATACGAGCAAGTTTCCCTTAGAAAGTCCTCTATGAAGGCATCCCTTCCCTTAGGCAGATAGCCCTAGTGTACTTTACGTTAATATAAACGAAACCAAACCTGATACAATGAAAATCAGTATGACACGACTGGTAAATCAGTATCAAAGGAATAAGAAATTTGTAAAAACCACTAGATTTGTTTTGGGGTTGGATAGCTTGGATTATAGAAAAATGCACTACAGTTTTGTCTGAGAAGTGAGATGTCTTAGTGGAGGATTTTCTAAGGGAAAATAATTGGTATTCTTGACCCTGATTATCACCTATGTCTATAAGACTCGGAGGAAAACCCGCAGATTTTTAAGGGGTTATACAGTATTCTGTAGTTTCTCGTAAAAATGTAGGTATAAGTTATGGAGGTCCTTTGAAAGAACATTGTACCTATGCATCCAGATTATCTTCATTGGGCATTGCGGTATTCGAGTTAAACAAGTGGAAACTAATAAAATGGTTATGCAGCCTTCCTATTCGTTGGGATTTCAGTCTTAATCGAACTGTTAGGGTTTAGCGATATTATCCTTTTGGCTGCTGAAGGATAATTGATTTTGGAGCAGAAAAATCTTTAAAAAAAATAACTGATGCCCTCAGTAGAAACATTGTTCATACTAAGGGCATGGAATGAACATTGTATCACAAGAATACAAGAGAACAGTGTTTTTAATTGCTTCTCTTGGGAAGGGGGGGAAGGAAGAATGTAGGTATTTAAGGGTTTAGAATCCAGAGCTAGACCACACTGGAAAAAATTCACAAATAAGCTAAAATATGTTTTAAGATTTAATTGCGGTTGTTTATCAGAAATTAAAATTTTTGTCTACATGAGAAGAAAACTAAGTTTAATAGCATATTATATTATATTTTATTGCACAGTGGTAACATTATATTTATATTATGTAAGACTATATTACATTGTATTATATATTACATTACATTATACTTTATTATGTTACATTTACCGTTACATTACATTTTATAGCATTGTATTACATCACACGATATTGTACTTTATTATATTTTATTACATTATATTATATTACATTACATTTTATTGTATTGTATTATATTATATTATATTACATTATAGCATCTTTTATTGCATTCT
>KK116133.1:179599-190324 GCA_000611955.2 Stegodyphus mimosarum
TATATTACATTATATAATATTATATTATATAACATTGTGGTTACATTATATTGTATTATATTATATTGTTGCATTATATGTATTACATTACAATATATTATACTATATTATATTGTATTATATTATATTACACCGAATTCTATTACATTATATTATATCATATTACATTACACTGTGCTACATTATATTGTATTACATTATATCAAATTGCATTTTATTATATTGCATTGCATAGTATTACACTATATTATAATATTGTTATGGATTTCGTATTTATTTAGCTATTTATTAAGAATCGTAATTAAAATTGTTTTATTTTCCGGTGAAGCGCAGACGATTTTTGAAGAGAAAGCTACGTCGGAAAAGTAAAAATAAAAGAGCTCGTGCATTTAATATTTAATATTTCGTAATGGCTGTTGCCATCCACAAAAATTGAGAAAATTCAAGAAAATAGGTTTTACCAGAATGTTCTAGTGAATAATTAAAAAGCTTATAAAAGCCGAATTAAAACACCTCAGCTCAGTTGATGTTGTTCTAAGCCACTGTATGTTTACTTACTACTGTTATTGATTGTAGCGATTTCGCTGTGAGATAGAATTAGTTTCTCTGTTTTGAAATGAATTCTGTTTAACGTTTGAGGTATTGTGATATTGTACGAATACCTCTGAGGAAATATTTCAGCATTTTGTTTTATTTATTGTGAAAAGAATAAATTTCCTTAACTTTATAACGACTTGTGCTTTCAATCCATTATGAACCCGTACGCACGCAACAATATGTTTCATTACGTAAGACTTTATTGTATTGTATTACATTACATTATATTGCATCATGTTATATTACATTATATGTGGTACAACTTTGATTGTATTCGTCTTAGGAGTATGCTTTACGTACATTTTAAATGTAGTCAAAATAAACATATGAGTTCTTAATATTAGCTTTATTTATCGATCAATTACATAATGATCAACCTAATGGTAAAACTGCTTGTTAAAACGAATTTTCACATTAAGAAACTTCAAAACGTCACAAGAATAACTGGTCTCATATTAGGCGATCAAAATATATTGTTCTTTTACGTTGATAATTTTTGTTCATGAAATACCACATTTTCCAATGATATTCCGTACGATACAGTTATAAGACACACAAAGTAACGGAGCTTAATTCGTGAAATTAAAAATTACGTAAACTTATTAAAAGATATCACTAACTGTCATGGTTCTTAGAAAATCAGGTAAACCATTTTTGTTGACTGCACCCTTTCGAAATGCTTTTGCCACCAGCAACTTCCAAGAGAGAGAGAAAAAAAAATCGTCTGCCTTGGAGGTCCTTGATTATAACGTGGCTGGAAAACGAATTGTTTTTTAACATCTTCACGACTGACAAATACATCAGTAGGTTATTCTTTCCCTTGCACTTCGCGTGAACTCTTTTTTTATTATTATTTCGTTTCATCCATATTCACACGTGTTTTATCACGTGTTATTTTTCTCCTTTCTTTTCTCTGAGATAAAGGAATTCTTTTTCCTTCTTTTTTCCTCCCGTTCCCTCCTCCTTCGAGTGAATTCATTCTTCAAGTTCAAGTAGAAGGATCACGTCTTCTACAGATGATGCGAAAACCTTACATTTGTGGCTTTTGTGTTACTGAAGAACAATCGTTTACTCATAAAATCTGAATTGTTGTAGAACTGCTCTATCCGGAATAACTGCATGTCCGTCTCATTCGGATAATTGATTAGTCCTTTTATTCTAGCTAACATGATTGTTCTGTAATGAGTGTAAGGTGATTTTATTTTTTCCTCCCTAAATTTTATTTGAATAAACACTACATATAAAAAAGGTTTTTACAGAGTAACAAAATGAACTTTGCGTGGTTATTAAAATGGAAATGATGATCTAAATGACTGAAATCCGTATAGTTCGACTTAACTTGTATGCAGATATTTTTAATTTTATTTAAATTTATTTAAATATGTCAGAGTAGCAACTTCAAAATGTTAAGTTATTTGTTTTGTTTGAGTTGGAAAATTGCTTTTTAAAGTGCCATTTAACGAATCATGTTTGTAGTTTGCCTTGTCTGTGAAATACACTGAAATGCCATCCATTACGAACAGTTATTTCGAAGCTGCAGATGTGAAAAATGTGCAATGTCCGCCTCAGGACTCAAACCTTAGACCTCTCGAATATGCATTGATAGGCTTTCAGCTACACCCGAAAGCATGTGGAAAGCAGGGAGAAATAACGTTATATACTCCCTCTTTTAAAGGGAGACTGTGAGTGAGGAACACAATTTCCAAATCTTGGTGGTGACAATTTATTGTCCACCAACTTTTAGTTCGTGTACGACTTGTAGAATCATTAGATTTTTTTAAGCTAGAGAAGTGAAAAATGTGCATTGCTCTCGTCGTGACTCGAACCCTGGACCTCTCGAATATGCATCGCATATGCTTCCAATTACATCACGAAGGCATGTGGACAGAAAAGAGCAAATACTTTACAGCCAAAACTGAAGAATCTCTGCAGAATAACTATGCTGTTGCTATCACCATTGGTATCCATCAATGCATATATAAAATGAAAAACATCTATGCAACAGCTATTGCCATCCTGAAGAACCTGTGAGATTTTCATTTTGCATTGTCCTGTCCTTCATGGATTAGGTTTCGCCTTTAGTTTGTCTTTTCGTTGACTTGAGATTACTGGCTTTTTCCCTTTCATTCTTTACGTGTTGTAACCTCTTGTAGATTCACTTGATGTTTTTCCTTCCGATAAGGACAATTCATGGCGGTTGCTGTGGATATAAGAAGGCATGCTATTCCATTATGTCAACCCCTGATGCAAACTGATTACTGCATATTCCGTACACTTCCATCCTGACAATGATACATTTTTTACCATTTCAGTAGCCATTATTAAGTCTGATTGTTGGGTTTAGTTACATGAATCATAGCAATTCAGAAGCGGAAGCCAAGTTTGGATTTTTATGTATGGATTTTTACGTAGCCATGGTAGACTCTTCAGCAGCTGCTGAAGAGTCTACCATGGCTACAAGAATTCTGGCAAAACTTTGAACTTAAGACAATACTGTAATTACATATAGATTCTGGACGACTGTTACCAGCTTTAGTTGATAAAAATCACTTTACTTGTTAGGGATTGAACACTGTCTCAAGCAACAAACACTGTCAGTGCTGAAACTTGACACTGATTGAACACTGTCTGTACCGGGACTCTGACGTTTAACAAGATCAGCCTGAGGATTATGCAAACGTCGTTTAAGCGGCTTTGGACATTAGATAGTTCAAGGTTTTAAAGAAATGGCCTTGTCACATTGTCCGATTCTTTTCCAGCAGATAGAAGGATCTGTTCCGTATAGAAGAAACCCAGTGATTTCATGGATCCCATGTGTCAATAGGAAACCTATATACTGTGGTGGCCAATAATAATATGGGATTTGTTTATTTGGTATTCAGCGAGATACCTAGAATGGCTACAAAATATTTTGACAGGTTGGATAGTATTTGTATAATTAATAACGGTGACCAACACTGGAAATTGTTGTAATTTTGAAAATGGGAAAAAACACTGACACTATATTTCACCAGTTATCATATTTTCTAGAAATATCTCCTTCGCGGAAGTTTGGTTTGATAGATTACGCCAAAGCTCGCTCGGGCTAACTGCCTAAATGGAGGGATGTCTTCGTGGAGGATTTTGTAAGGGAAACTGGCTTGTATGCACGTTACACATTGGGAAAACGACGAAAATGCTCGTCCAGCCAGCCTGTTTGCCTGGATATCGAACTCCGGATGGGAACTACTACTGTTTAGCGATTTTTACCGCTCGGCGGCTAGTGGACTCCCTTCGAGTAAGATAGAAATCATTTGAAAATGTGGGAACTAACTATATAGTTTTATCCTAACATATGCGTAAGTGAAAAACCCGACTAGTGTCCTTCAGCCATACAGGCCGTATATATACGTCTTAGAATATGTTTTGTATCAACTTCAATTAAGTATATTTTAAACTATCTCTAAAAATTTAAAGCGGTGTATTAAAAGACAAAAAATCTAAATGTAAAATACCAGAGAGATTTCGGTAACACATTCAAGGAAATAACCTATTTCTCACGATAGTTGTGGAATAGCTGGGACTTCTGAACAAAGCCCTTGACTTGTTGCATGGTTAATTGCATAAAATAATAAGATTTTCTTTCAAAAACCTTTTTTTAATTCCAAGTAATTGAAACTGGCATGTCCTATATTAACTTCGGAAAAGTCTAGGCATTCTAACACATAATTATGTCAAATTCCTTATAATTAGTTACTTAATTTATTAGAAATATAAAATTACGAAGAAAATGTTGTAAATTATTCTTGTGAATATGAAATTCCTAATGATATGTGCAGACGTAAAGGAATAAAGTTTACTACTTCCTTCACTTTTAATATTAATTTTGCTATATATCAGCAAAAGGAAATATGTAATTACATATTTTAATTCTTCGTAATTAGTCCAAAGGGACAATGTACGCAGAAGGACTATTAATTTTGTTTTGCCATTTTGCGTCGATTCACTATAAACCTTCATTCACTTTTTAAATTGTGGCCACCAAATATTAGAGCCCTCTATTATATTTAAAGAAAAATAATGAATAAGTTGCATAAATGTATGTATATTTCTCTCACTGTGATAAAACAACGATACCTAAAGACATCAAACTTTGAATAACGTACGTCTTCATCCGAATATGCGCATCCGGAAGCCCAAATTTCGAATTTGTTTTGTTATCTATTTCATAGTTTGTAAAATTTTCAGGAATAATTGATTAACAAATTCAACGAAATGAAAGCGAGCAATGGGGGGACAAAAAACCTGTTTATCTCCAGCGCGCGGAACTGTGTATCGGAAATTCTAAAGGTATGCTCATTTTAAAATTATTTTGCGATATTGCTGTTGAACTGAATTTTATGTCTTAAGTGCGAAGAACATTATATTTAATAAATAAAGGTAACACACAAAACTTTAAAAAAACGGCCCTTTGGGCGTAATGTAAAATCTGAGAGCTTTCAGTTTTTTTTAATGTTTTCTTCTTACTTGTTCTTAAAATAATTAAATGATTTAATAATGATTTAAAACTGCTAAAAGTACAACGGATATAAACCTTCTAAATTATTGATGTCTAAGGCACATAATTTAACATTCATATAAATGTTAAATTTTATTTTACGTCATAATACAGCTTTGTTTATTTTAAATATCATCTTCCACGTTACGTAACAACTCAGAAGAAAAACATCCTAATTACTCACCTCCTCTTTAAGTGTCAAGAACATTTGTTTTTGCAGTTCTTTTCCCGTCTCTCTTCTTAGAACTACTTCTCGCTATTTCTAACAAAAGCGCGTAGATAACCTCTTAAAACATGACATAGTAGACAATTTAACTTTCCTAGAGCAGTTAAGAATGCAAACAATATCTTTCCTACCTTGTTTTCTTACGGAAAAAGAAAAATATGTTTCACAGAAATAACACTTCTGGCCAAACATAATTCACAGAAAACGAAACAAAACAGAAAAAGAGCATATTTACGTTACCACATGTCGCTTGGGTAACATCTGCATCGGTACGCAAATCGATCAAGAAGAACTGAGTTACTCAGCTTTTCAACGGAAAAAAAAAATTGCAAGACCTTTCATCGCGCGTGATTGAACGTGTCGTCTGCCACATGCTGTGAGCAACTTCAATTTTTCCTACCGAAGTTAAATAAATAAATAAAGTATTCTGTGTTCTTTTATACTTTCGGAATTATTGTTCTTTTGTCAGAGTAAGCTAGATTAGCTTCAAGAGTTCCTTAACTTTTTGAATATATGTTTTTATGTTTGACTTCGAAACAAGTTCTGAAGAAAGTTCATGAGCAAAACGAAAAAATTTCAAACAAGATGGCGCAGGTCATCCGTAACTTTTTTTAGTAAATGAAAGAGTTTTCTATCAAGCTACTTAAAAATAATTTTTTTAGTGGAAACACTTCTGAGGAAGACCTTAATTTAAGTTAAATCCATTGAAAAACAAATTTCTTCATTCGTTTAAAGTGATTAATGCGTTAAAAATAACATACATTTTTATGCGCTAAATTTATTCTGTGCTGCTTTTGCTAAGACAGATGACCTCCAAAAAAAAAAAAAGATGATCTGAAACAAAAGTAAATTTGAATTTTTTATTTAATGTAACAGTAAGATATATTTGAATAAAAAAAATACATTTTAATTTTCTATCTGTTTCAGTACAGAAGTACGTATAATTTTTAATCAGCCATTGAAATTCTGTTTGCTTGATGTTTACAAATGTTTATCTAATTTACAGCGGCTTCCAAAAGTGTTCGTAAGCTTTAAGTCTGGAACTTAATTCAAATATATAGCACAGTATTTTTTCATATTATTATTTCCATGTGATTTTAAATAATAATAAACGCTTTTGTTTTTAATACTGACTTATTAGCCCAAAGGGGCAATTTGCCTAGAAGGGCTATTAATTTCGTGTTGACGTATTGCTTTGGTTCATTATAAACGGGGTTCCACTTTTCAAATTGTTGGAACCAAGTATTAGAGCCGTGCATTATATTTAAAAAAATTAATCAATCAAGAATCTGCATGAATATATGTATGTCTCTCGCACTGTAGAAAAACAACTGTACCTAGAGACATCAAATTTTGAATAACGTAGTCCTTCACTCGAATATGGGCATCTAGAAGCTCAAATTTTGAATTTGTTTTATTATCAATTTCATATTTTGTAAAACTTTAATGTATTTTTGATTAACAAACTCAACGATTTCAAAGGCAGCAATGGCAACACTGTACGTAAAAAAAACATGCAACGCGAGACACTGCATAGAAAATTCTAAATATATGCTCTTTCTAATTGTGATATTGCTGTTGAATTAAATTTTTTGGTTAAGTGCGAAGAGAATGCTGTTTGAAAAATAAAGGTAACGCACGAAACGTTAAAAAAAGTTCCTTTTTGGGAGTAATACAAAATCTGAAAATTTTTAGCTTTTATTTTTTAGTCTAAAGGAGTTTTGTCCCTGAAGGACTATTGTTTTCGTTTTGCGATTTTGCGTCGGAAACATTAAATATCGGTTCACTTTCCAAACTGTAGCCACCAAATATTGCAGCCTTGTATCATATTTAAAGGAATTAAATAATGAAGAATGTGCATAAATGTATGTATGTTTCTAGCATTGTGATAAAAAGACGGTACCTAAAGCCATCGAATTTTGAATGATGTAATCCAACTGCGAATATGGTCATTTGGAAGCCCAAATTCGAAATTTGGAATTTGTTTTATGATCGATTTCATATTTTATAAAACTTTAACGAATTTTTGATTAACAAACTCCAGGATTTCAAAGCGAGCAACGGCAACGTTGTGCATAAAAAACAGTTTTATTTCCAGCGGTGGAGACTGTGTATAGAAAATTCTAAAGATGTGCTCAGTTTAAAATTATTTTGCGATATTGTTCTTTAACTGAATTTTATAATTTAAGTGCGAAGGACATGATATTTAATAAATAAAGGTAACACACAAAATGTTAAATAAACGCCCCTTTGGACGTAATTTAAAAACTGAAACCTTTCAGATTTTCTTTTTTAAAATTTATTTTTCTTCTTCTAAAATTAGAAATTTAAGGAGCTGTCGCTATAGCATACCACAAAAGTGATCGTACTGCGAAACATTTTCATAAATGAAGTTATCGTCTGCGACTTTTTTTTTATTTTTGCATTTTGATGACGTTTAAATAACGTTTTGTTTTCATCTTTGCTTTCTTACTTCCTTTTATTTTATTTGATATTTAAAAAAAATGGGTCGTAATCGTAAGGAAACAACGAACAGCATTCGAAAATTGATTATTTTTCATCATAAGTATGAAAACTCGTTCCGGGATATCGCTAAATTATTAAATTTATCCAATTCTACGGTGCGGTATGTGATAAATTGTTTTAAAGAATTAAATCGGATCGAAAATAAATTAAGTAAAGGTCGTCGAGCAAAGTTAACTTAAGGTGCTCAGAGAGATATAGCTAGAAAATCTGTGAAAAATCCACGTTTAAGTGCTGTAAATATTTCCACAGCATTTACTGAAAAAATTTCTACCTCAATTTCACCTCAAACGTTTCGACGAGCACTCAAATCAGCTGGATTACATAGGCGCTCCGCTCGAAGAAAATTGTTTTGTAAGTGCAAAAAATAGAAAACTTATGCTTTCCTTCGCAAAACGAATGGAAAATAAGCCCGATGTATATTGGAATCGTGTGTTATTTACAGATGAAATCAAGCGTGACATTTTTGGTTCCAATCTCAGTATGTTCTGGTATGTTAAATAATAAACATAGGATACATTTCAGTATGTTTCAGTACGTTCTAGTATATGTAAACATAAGATAAATTTCAGTATGTTTCGATATGTCCTAGTGTATTTTAATATGTTCGTGTATTTTATATGAAAATTTTATATGTAAATTTTCGAAATTTTGCGGACGCTAAGATTCTATTCCAGCTGTCAGTGTTCTTCTATGTACATAGAACACAAAATGATAAATCTCAAACCAAAATCACACATTATTTTATTTCTGGCATTGTGCTTGATGTTACTGCAATAAATTGATGACCACAGTAATATTTATGTTTTGTCTGCCAGAGTATAGCATGAATTACAAGTAGAAAATATTTATTAATGTGAATATGAATGGAAGAAATAATAGAAGCAACTTCGGCTTCTATGATGTGAAACGAAAATAATAACTTAGCTCTTGGAATAGAAGAAATATTAATAGAACAGGAAGGACATAATTTTTCTCTACGTGTAATCGATCGATATCCACAAACGTAGTGAGACAGGTAATAATTTTAGAATTGTTTTTGTTAAGGAAAACTAGACAGATATTTATAATGAAAACTTAACTTTTCTTCTCGCAGACGAAGAAAAAGACTTCGTTTTATTGCTTATAATTGCCTTAATCAGCTCAGGCGATGAGAAAGTGAGGAATAATTAGCTTGCATATATATATTCCAATTATTCCTTAACAAAGAAACAAAATGTAACTTGGAAACAAAAGATGTTTCGCACTGAAATCACATGCCAAGGGTACCCAATCATTATTAAATTTTAAGAACTCTAAACGTTCCCGGTATTTTAATTCTCTGCATTTGACCGGACCCCCAAAAGTGAATTGGAGAGAGGACTATCTCCAATTCAAGATAGGCTTCTATTTATCTTCATTTACCTCTGAAAATCTGTATATAAGATAAATTTTATACAGAGATTTCCTAAAAGTTAGTATGCAAAACTTTTATTCCATTGCAAATTGTTTTAAAATCGTTTACACATTACTGAACATATTACGAATTTTACTATTGTATCATTTTACATCATCCCACTGAGTAAGTAAAGGAACCATTGTAAGTGCGAAAAGTTTTGAGAATCATATTTCAAAACAAATATCCATTTTGACCGTTCCTCAATCCATTTCAGTAATCTTTTTGCGTGACGTTTTTCAGGAATAAAATGAGTGTAAAATCTTTAACTTTTAGGGTGAAATGTTTATATGCGTGCAACAACGTATGCATCTGTAAAACAAATATTATTTTAACAATGTATTCCCGATGTTTAAACCCAGATGCTCTTAAAATCCACCACGGTAATGATTGAATTATGTTGTTCTTACCTTCCGGTTAAAGTTTTTATGCCTTTAGTTAATCTGAAAGCAATAACTGTAGAATTATCAACAATTTAAAATGTTGTTTAAGTGCAGCTAAGCCTAATTATTTTTCATATGACAGCCATATTTGTTTACATTTGAAACTTAGGAGAATAGTGGATTTGTTGCCAATCTACAGAAACTAAGTTTCGCAACAACAAGGATAACGCTTTCTTTTATTATTGCGAATTAAATCAAGCTTCATCCATTCTGGAATTTATTCCAGGAAATAAGCGTTTAAGATTTACTTCGTAATTTTTAATATCGATATTTTGGATTTGATGTATTTTTGCCTTGTCGCGAAGTGAGAACTGAATTAATTGAAAGAGAAATACTAAATCGTTTGCGAAAAACTGTTTCTAATTTGTTTTTTGTTTGTTTGTTTAATTTACTTTATACATCATTTTTGATTTATTATAGTATTTGAATAGAACAAGTGGCAACGATTAGATAATTCTACAGATGATATAATTTTTGTGCATTCTGAGTTATAAAATAAATGAGATGTAATGCTGTTAAGTGAACTTTGCGCTAGAGTGTCGCTATGGTAAACAAATATAGTGAATTTTATAGAGTGAATTTATTCTATTGTGGTTTATGCGGTATCGACGATTTGGTTCGGCGATATCGGTTTAATTCAATCCAATAATTTTAAATGCTTATTTTATTAAAATGCTATTATTTAAATGCTATCAATGATATGTAAGAAAAAATGCATATAATTTAATATTCCGTACAAGCCTGTGGTGTACACACCAAATTATTTTCCAAAACGAATTGTAAAATGGATTTAAAGTGGATTCAACAAAGACGTCTGTACGTACGTAGGTATGTATCTTGAATAACTCAAAAACGATTAGTTGAAAGTTTGTATGTAGGATATTGTGCATTGTTTGTTTACAAAATTGAAAGTTTGTATTTAGGACTGCCAAGTTATGCACCTCCCTTTTATTACTCCCTTCCC
>KK116133.1:190338-254003 GCA_000611955.2 Stegodyphus mimosarum
TACCGCGATTAATCGTAGTCATAACTTCCAGTTACAGAAGTGTTTTAATTGACAAAATTAGTCATGTGTGGGCAACGTCAAATGTTTAAATAATTAACTAAAATTTAACTTTTAATGCGATCACCCGCTTCTTATATTTGGGAAAGTTTTATACTGCTTACGAAAAAATAAAATTGTATAAGAAATTTGGCTCCCGGGTGGCAAAAATTTACCGAGATATTTAATTTCAAAAGTTTGGATGTCATTTCCAACTTGCTTTGAGAGATCTGTTAATTAAGCTAGAATAATTCCAGAAAATATTTTTAGCTGAAGTGAACTTTGCCTAATTTAATAAGTTTTATAAGGAAATCATCAACCCCACCAGAATCTTTGCTAGATATACATATAGAATTGCTACATAATACTTGATACAAATTCAAACCAGAACTTTTGCGTTTTTGCTAAATTTCCTTTATTATTTATTAACATTGGGCAACACTGTAGACGTTTTTTCGAGCTAATATTAGCCAAATCATAAAAAATTAAATAATTATTGACCCATAAGTCTTTTCTTCCAATGGTCGAAGTTTTATAACTGACTGAACACTGGACGTGGCATCACATGCCCCGCCCACAAAACAAGTTTCTGCAGCATTTCTTGAGACTTTTACAACAAAGTACACGACTCGGCCCAGTTTCATGACAAGCCTTTCTCGGCGGGTAGTCCGTAATACATCATTTCGCTGGTGACCTACGCCCAAGCATTCCGTCATTTATAATGGATCACATCGTAGACTGGGTATTTTCTTCTGAAGCGCCGCCAATTTGAATGTGTTTGTCTGGTATGCAGCGCCACCTGGCGACATACTTTGTTGAAGGTGGCGGTGAAAGTTTTCGTTTTGTTTTCGTGGGATTCTTTCCTAAGATGGATTACTTCAGTCAGAAGTGGCTTTCGAAGTTACCATAAATGTCCGGTTAAACAGCAGAACTGGAATTCCGTGAGAGAAATGTTCAGAATTTCTAAACAGATCTATATCCTGAATGATGGCTACATCCCGCTGTTATTAATAGATAAATGTTGCATTAAATTCCGTTCTGACTATACCCTGAAAAATGGTCAAATGTTGCTGTTGCTAGTTAAATGTTGAATTAATCTTCACCCTGAATTAGATGCTTGTTTAAAAAAAAAGAAAAAAAATCTGAAAGGTTTCAGATTTGCAATTACTTCCAAAGGGGCGTTCTTTTAACGTTTTGTATGTGTGTTACCTTTATTTATTAAATATCATGTTCTTCGCACTTAAACCATAAAATTCGGTTCAACAGCAATATCGCAAAGTAATTTTATAATGAGAATATCTTTAGAATTTTTGATACACAGTCTCGCGCGATGGAGAATTTTTTTTTTCCTGTACAAAGTTGCCATTGCTCGCTTTGAAATCCTTGAGTTTGTTACTCAACCTATTTGTTACTTCAAATAGGTTTCCAGGCAAGCGATGCTGCTCATAAAATTTGCAGAAGCCAAAAATTAAGTCTTGAAAAATCGCAAGACCTACAACTCATACTGAGCATTGCTCAGTATTGAGCATTGCTCAGACTGAGCATTGCTCAGAGCAACAAGCAAAAAATCTAACTCCTCCACCTCCAAATTTTTCTTCTCTTGTTCTATTTTTGACCTGCAGTTTAGACTAGCTTCTAATCAACATCGTTAGTGCATGCGAAGGTTCATCCTTGTTTCAGCATTGAGAATTCCTCTGAATTCTCACCCAACAAACAACACATGCTGTGTTACGAACGATATGTTATCTTCTCACATGTTTCACACAGGATGCGGCTTTAGCCCAAACTACTGATTTACGTGTGCTTCTCACCTGAGCCTTCAACAGCAATATCGCAAAATATTTAAGAACAGCATATCCCTAGAAACTGCCCAGGAATAAAAAAAGTGCCTTACGGAACTACGTATTGCAGTCTGCTTTGAAACCTACCGTATGCTAGGTTAAAATTTAAAAAATAATATGAAAGATTTTGAGATTATGACTGCCCAAATGGGTTTGTTAAGGTCTTTTACGCTCACGCTGAGCTCGCAGCCTATAAGACTGCTCTTGCACTCATTTCTGCTAAACCACTTTTTATCCCAAAGGGCGTTAACCCAGAAGGGCTCTTAATTTCATTTTGGCATTTTACGGCATTTTGACTATAAATGTCGGTTCACTTTTCAAATTGTTCACACCAAATAGTAGAGCCCTGTATTACATTTAAAGAAATTAAATAAAGAAGGATCTGTATAAATGTGTGCATATATTGCAATAAAACAAGGGTACCCAAAGCTATCCAATTTTGAATAACGTAATCCTCCACCGAATATAGGCATCTGGAAGCCCTAATTTGAAATTTGTTTTATTATCTATTTCATATTTTGTCAGACAATAAAGAATTTTTGATTAACGTTGGCAGTGCTCGCTTTGAAATCGTTGAATTTCAACGATTTCAAAGCGCGCACTGCCAACGTTGCACAGAAATATTTTTTTATCTCCAGCGCGTGAGACTGTGTATCGGAAATTCTAAAGATGTGACCATTTTAAAATTATTTTGCGATATTGCTGTTGAATTGAATTTTAAGTGCGAAGAAAGTGATATTTAATAAATATAGGTAACACACAAAACGCTAAGAAGCGTCCCTTTGGGCGTAATGTAAAATATGAAAGCTTTTAGTCTTTTTAGGTTATTTATTTATTTATCCTTTTTTTCTTCCTGTATTTTTAGCTTTATTATTGAGCATCGTTTTCTTGGCACTTAAACCACACGCTGCAACCGCAAAATCATAAAATTTCTAAAGACAGCACATGTTCAGAATTTCCGTTGCTGTCTGAATATTTTTTTATATTTGTTTCAGGATTTTTTCAGGTCGACGTATCAATGCTTAGTTTTTTTAGAAAGATAGTTTAAACCATTTTTTGTTTTTTTATTATTTACTTATTGTTGTTGTTGTTGTTACTGACTCTAATTGATCAGCTATTAAGCTAGACTAGACCCGTGAGTTCAAGAACCGTCAATAAATCCAAAATGATGGTAGGTGTTTTGAACAGGTATTTTTTTTTACAAGTCCCAAACTGGTGAGACGACGGAAAAAAATATCATTTACTTTTTATGTGTTAGCTTTATTTTTTATAATGAAAACCGAAAGATTACGTTATTCAAAATTTGATGGCTCTAGGTACCGTCGTTTAATCACAATGCAAGAAACATACGTACATTTATGCAGGTTTTTCATTATTTAATTTCTTTAAATATAATACATTGCGATAATATTTGGTGGCAACACTTTGAAAAGTAAGCTGACATTTATACTTTTCAA
The DNA here is from genome assembly GCA_000611955.2 of Stegodyphus mimosarum. Classification (NCBI taxonomy): domain Eukaryota; kingdom Metazoa; phylum Arthropoda; class Arachnida; order Araneae; family Eresidae; genus Stegodyphus; species Stegodyphus mimosarum. Next base: position 193,673 of record KK116133.1, read on the forward strand.
TGCAAAATGCCAAAACTTGATACAACAAAAATAGTAATATTAAAAGTTTTTTAAAAATTAATAAATTTTTTATTTAAATATTTGGTTTAGAATATATTTAAAATCGATTCTAACACCTGAGGATAACTTACTTCACACTGGTGGAAAAATATTTCCATCCCTTTACTTTTCCCCTTTTTCAGAATTTTCTCATCATCTAAGATTTTAATATTTTCTTCCATTTTGAACTAATTCAGTTATATAATTTTAAAATTATGATTTGCTTCTCATTATGCATATTGAGTTAATGTAAGAAACCGTAAAAGCTAAGATACTGCAATAACATTGGGACAAGTTTGTTTTTTTCGTAGTATGGTTTTTATTTTTATGAATAAATTTCTAGAAATTTAAAGGAAATGAGAAATTATTCTTCAAATAATTACATTTTTAGAAGATTATTATATTCATCTTCTAAAAATATATACTTGATAGCATTTTTACCCCGTTTCGAGGAAAAACAAAAAACATCGGAGATTAATTTCAGTATAATATGCAAAAAAATTACACTAGGAATTTTTATTATAATTTAGACTTTAAATATTCGTGGATTTGTACAAACGTGATAATTTATTTCCAGTCTATTCACATCAGAACTACTCTTTATAGGGTGTGAAATTCTACTCCTTAAACTAATTAAGCATTTTAAGAACTTAGTTAATTATTCAATTTGAAAAACTTAAAATAACTTTAAATAATCTGATGCGGACCCACATGATTTCCTTGTTCAGCCTATTAAATTATGCACATTTTTTGCTCCATTTAATTTAATTTATCTCTTTCAATTTCATTAGAGATATATTTCCCATTCAATGAATTCAGTTCGCACTTCCGGGCAAGGCAAAAACACATAAAATCACAAAGAATCTTCATAAAAAATCGTAAAATACAGAAAAACATAAATACCAAATGCAGTTAAAAACAGCCAAAAAAATTTCAATTAAAACTAGAGTTCTTACACAAAAACATGTAAATCGACCAACGGGCAGAAAAATCGTTTTTTCCGTGCACAAAATTGAAAATTAACTTTTGGTTCCACTAGGTAAAAAGGCAGTGAAGTTAGTGCACAAATTCACTTAATTCACTATTCTACTAAGTGTTCCAATTGAAAATATGGCGGCCCATAAGGCTCAACACCACTTTTAAATTCTTGATAATTCTACAGCTATTGCATGCAAATTAACAAAGACAGAAAACCCTTAAACAAAACATAAGATTGACGTTATTTAATCACATTTAAAACAAAAAATGCACAATTTACCAACATATAAGACTAAAAAGCTGAGCTCACCGAGTCGGGTAAGAGGGTGGGTATATATTTATATATGAATAATTGCAAAACATTTTTTTAAAAACGAAATATAAAACTGCTTAGTATGAATAGTATACTAGGTGGTATACTAACAAAATATAAAACTGCCTAGTATGACTAGTATACTAGGTGGTATACTAACAAAATATAAAACTGCCTAGAATAAACCTTAATTTTAATTTCGCGCATTAAGCGCGAAAGTACTGCTATAAATTCGCGTATGCTTGTTTAAATGTTTTGGTTTTGAAAGCTTTGTGGCATTTATAGGATTATTTGAAATTTATTAATTATGAATTTCAGTTTCCGTCTTTGTGAAAAAGTAGTTATATATTTCTTACTTTATGTCTTATATATATATATATATTTATTTATATACAGGGTGTTTATAAAGTCCCAGACCCATTTTGATGTTTAATAACTCATAAAATACTGAAGATATAAACAACTTATGGCACTTATTGATGGAATAACTTATATATTTTTCTTTTCAGCTTTGAATATCTTTACTTTTGTAAATATCGTCTGCGCGTGTGGTTAATTTCAGATAATTTCATTTTCCAGTTTAAATATCTGTACTTTTCTAAATATCGTCTGCTTATTAATTGCATTTTTCTCTCTTTTGTTTTTGGCAACTATTGCCAAGTAAGGGATTCCCCAAAGATTAATATGTGGTGTGGACTAATGCACGGTCGAGTCATTGGGCCTTTCTTTTTTACAGAAAAGACGGTCTCATCAGTCGTATACTTAGATATGTTGGAAAACTTCGTATTTCCACTACTAGAAGAACTTCAGCCACACGTCATTTTGCAACAAGATGGTGCACCACCTCATTGGGGTACCATCGTTCGTAGTTCTTTGAATGACCATTTTACAGGAAGATGGATTGGCCGAGGAGATTCAATTCCTTGGCCACCCAGATCACCTGATATAACGCCGCTGGAGGTTTTCCTTTGGGGATTTGTAAAGGATAACGTTTACAGGAGAGAGTGTCGAACATTGATGACCTAAAAGCCAGAATGACAACCGCAATAACCTCTGTGGATGCCGACATGCTTGCCGGTACCTAGCGTGAAATTGAATATCGACTTGATATTCTGTGTGCGACGAAGGGAGCACACGTGGAAGTTCATTGACAAGGGTCATGAAATTTTTTGAGTCTATCTAGCCATTTATGTTATTAATTTTAATCTATTTGTATTAATTTATGAGTTATTAAATATCAAAATGGGTCCGGGAGTTTATCAACACCCTGTATTAATTTATTTATTTATATATATATACTTTTGTTGCGGCCGGTTGCATCCAAAAGAGGAGGTTCATAACTACATGTTATAGCAGTCCCATAAACAAAATTGCGAAAGGTACTCGTTTTTGAGTTATGCGCAACACATACGTGCGTAAGTACGACAACAAGTCAAAAGAGTGTTTATTTTACCCGTACGTACAGATATCATGCAAAAGTATCATTCAGATGGATTCGAAAGCGATGAAAATGGATATTTTCGTTGAAATATGATATCCGAAAACTTTCGGTATTACTATGCTTGTTTTATTTCTTACAAGGAAGTAAAAAGGGGAATTTCTTACAGTTTTCACACAGCAATAAAAAAACCGACATTTAAGCAGTTTATCGATTTAGATTTAAGTTTCTTTACGAAGTTTCTTCAAAAGGCATCTCATCCTAAAGCACTTTGCTTTCACGTGCTGTGACTACTTAAGTAAGCAACCATCATCGATTCAGGAAGCAACAATTGCGAGGTTTCCTTCTCCGCGGTATTTCCGACACGAAACGGAAATATTGAGATTTTCGAGCAAAGCCAATTCTCATTTGTAAAAGATAAAAAAAGAGCTTTACTAAGCTGCTGTTTCGTTATTTTCCTTTATGAGGGTTCAAATTATTTTGTACTATAAAAGAAAATAGAACTGTCACAGTTTAAGTGTTGGCAATTTAAATTCATTTAATTTTGTTGACTGTCTTGCAGCGGTTTTCTTTTATTTTTTAAACTAGAAACAAATTCCTCTTACCTGTATACGTGTATTATATTTTCAACATTCAAATGAAATACTAATGCAAATTTTACAAAAAAAAAAAAACAATGTTGTATTTAAATCCGTTTAACATAATGAATATTAAACAACATTATTCATTCATAATTTCTTACTCTACCAATTTTTATATCAGCACTTGATCGTTTCTCCAGTTGATTAATATCTGTTAACACGTTCATGAGCAAAAGAAAACCAACAGCTAAGGAAAAGTTCATCATTCATCAGTATGAATTATTACTATTCCCTGTTGTTGGTAGGCATTAATAGTTTTATAAAGTTCGTAAAATTATGCCAATAACACCAACAACTAATATTTATCTTAATTTATTTCATCTTATTTGTCTTAACTATAAAATAAACCTATCATCAGTCACAGAAACAGCAAATGTAAAATTAAGCGATAATAAATTCACTGACCTTTAAAAGCAGACAACTCGAAAGCGATGCCACAGGTGTTTGAGTCATGCTTTAAGATGACAAATCACATTGTGGTTTTTGTTGCTGCTGTAACTTATCTCATGAGTGTGAGAGTAATGTGTCTTGTCATTGGCAAAAGCCTTCAGCACTATACAGATGGCAGTACGATTTTGCTCAATTCCGCCTCCAATTCTGATGGAGAACACCTCGAGGAGACGGGTCCTAGAGTACCACCAACCTCTCGAGAGGGCTTTCGAATCGCCGCATATGTGCAGTGCCCCCCATGCCGCACAGACACTTTTTATACATTTACAAACATCCATGCCTTCTATGGGATTCGAACCCGGGTCCTTCGTTACGACAGTCACTATCCCTGGGAACCGTTAGCCACTATCCCTATGGGGCTGCCAAATTACATATAATTTCATGATGCTATGGCACAAGAGAGTTGGTGTTACGAGCACTAGATTGCAGTCACTTTCACGAGCCTTTTGCTCTGTCTGGAATTTTCTTGGAGGAGACATTGTCCAGAAAAATTCATGAATTGCATTTCACAATTTTACACAGGGTTCTTTGGTTCTTATTCACTGCGTGTTTAGAGCTGAGGAATAGGAAAACGTCTTAAATAATTCTTTGTCCTAGAGTTTATCAAAAATGTTCTTAATTCACTTCTTTTCATTTAAAAATCACATTAGGTTTAATTTAGTTTTTTGATTATGACAAAGCGCTCGGGAACCACGTGCCTGAACGGTGGGATGCCTTCTTGGAAGATTTTCGAAGGGAAACTGGCTGCTATACATGTTACACATGGGAGAAAACCACGAAACCATCTATGCAGCCAGCCCGTTCGAATCTCGGACCGAACTATAGGTGTTTAGCGATTTTGCCTCCCGGCCGTTGGTGGGCTAGGATCATTCACACGAGAATTTGTATAGTCGTAGACGTTGCAGCCAAAAAACACCTCACTTTCCACACGGCCCTCCTTAGCATTCATTGATATTAAAAAATAAAAAAATGACATGCTCTGTATCTTCAATTGAGGTCTCTAAAAGTTTTAAAGTCCATTCATCGTTTTATAAATACGCCATTTTTAACAAAATTTGTGTAAAAGGTTAGGTTAGGTTAGGTTATTCAGTTATGGCAAAGCACACGAGGGCTATCTGCCTAAGGGGAGGGATGCCTTCGTGGAGGACTTTCTAAGGGAAACTGGCTCGTATACACGTTACACATGGGGAAAACCACGAAAACGCCCATGCAGCCAGCCCGTTCGCGGGATTCGAACCTCAGACCGAACTACCAGTGTTCAGCGTCTTTACCGCTCGGCCGCTGGTGGGCACTTGTGTAAAAGGACTTTGCAAAAATGATACTGAAAGGTTCGATGAATTTAACTAATGATGAACCAAAATGGGGATAACCATTTAAACTGTTCACCATTAGTGTTCTAAACTGTTCACCATTAGTGAAATATCTCATTAATATTCTTCTGAGGAAGGAACGGATCAGAAGTCCGCAAAAGCCAGAGAATAGGCATTGTTAAGAAGGGAAATTTCGCAGCAGCAGAAGTGCCTTTTTTCGAGTTAAAAGGGAACCAGCTGCACATGCGTGAAATATCTGTCGCGAAAACGCGCCAAAGCTGGAAGCTGATGTCGAGGTTCGAACAGGTTCGACGGTCTGATTTATCAAGAGTTTAAAGCTGTGTGACTCCATTTTTTTACCCCTTCATATTAACGGATGTAAAATCAGACATCAAACTGCGATATGTATAATGCAAGTTCAACAGCCAGTGAAAGTGAAACTTCACCTAATATTTCATCATTTCCCAGGTCAAAGAACGATTCATCTTAGCCCGTGTTTCTCAATTTCCTATATACGTCGCGGAGGAGGAAAATCTCCGCCAGGTCCGGTACAACACAAAGAGGAAATTCTCGCCAAGAGTTTCTGTCGCCAAATCCCTTGGCGAATGTTCCCTTTTCTTTCTAGAGGCGTAGAGGACAAACTGGTTTACATTACGTCTGTGGAGCCTTTCCTTCTTTTTACAGACGTTCTTTGGAAAAAGCATCCCACAGTAAATCATATGGAAAATCTTCTTAGGCACAAGATGTTGTAACAGTAAGATTTGTTTGATTTATTTAGTTAGAGCAAAGTACACGTGGGGTAAATGCCTAAGGTGAGAGATGCCTTCGTGCAGGACTTTCTAAGGGAGACTGGCTCGTATGCGCTCTACACACGGGGAAAACCAAGAAAACGCCCATGCAGTCAGCCCGTTCGTCGGAATTCGAACACCGGTCCAAATTACTAGCGTTTAGCAACTTTTTCCACTGGTGGGTTGTTGTAAATGTAAGAGTTTATCAACTTTGTATTAAATTGTATAGTCAGTAGTTTAAATGTTTTTTAATTAAATATTATCCCACAAATTTATTTATCCTGACACTAAATTTCATTTATATTCTAGCAAATTTTCTTCTATTATGTTTTATTCCAAAAATTTTACTTACTTTTTTATACATACAGTCATTGAATGATCGTACGTATACGGAGATGTACATTTGCAGGAACAAATGCATTAAGGAAACTTGACTAAGTATTATCTAGTTTGAAATCTTTATTTTGAGCTTGTTGGTATGGTTAGGCTCAGATTATTTTACAAACACAAACTTCTGCTAGTTAACTTATTTCCTGCTAAATTCTAAAAACCTTCAAGAAAAATCCTAAACAAGACAAGCTACTATCAATATTTTAAAGTCATTTTTCTGTTAATTATATCTTAATATTACAAAACAAACTATTTCAGGCGATTCGTTAAAAGAGATTTAATATTTTGACTGCATACGTAAAATACGTTAATACTTTATAGAGTTTGGTTTTTCTTAGGGAGTTCTTAGCAATTCTCTGAGACTTTGTCACTTCTCTTAGGTGTTGTTCTGCGACTATCGAGCCCATAATGGGATTATCATATCTTAACAACAGTTTCGCTGGAATCGATGTCCTGGCTAGCTACGCGCATATTCACAAAGCCGTTTCTTCTATTGTTTGCTCTGACTGGTTGAAACAGGAAAAATAGGAATTACAGAATCTTGTGATTGGCGACTTTTGTTTCATCGCCTTTGCTATTTGCGTATTAGCGTCGTATACCGAAAAGCGTGTAAAATCAGAGAAGGAACCGCAGCCGAAGGGTACGGATCACGGAATCAATTCTCGGGCTTCTAGATCGGGGTGTCTATCCCCGTTCGTATTTTTTACAAACTCTCACTGCACGGATTTATTTTTATTTTTATACTCACTTTATTGAATGACTTTGTCATTATTGGTCATTTCGCCTTCGGGTGCGGAGTTAAAAATTTAACACTTATTATTTTCTCTAATTTTGATAAGGCTAATTTTTCTTCACTCTTTCTAGCAAATCTCAGTTGCAAGATTACGATCCAAGATTCCGAAAAGCGTTATAATAGAAATAGCGCATAATGGAATAAAATATAATTTTAGTTATACTTACTCATGACTTAAGTAAAAAGAATAGGTATCCGAAGCCCTTAAATGTTTATTTTAATTTGGTTTATTTTTTTAATATTCTTTTACTTGTATAATTAACGAGCTAGGGAAATTTACACATCAGATTCTTTCTAACAGAAATGACGAAAAAAGTACATATCCCATTTCCATGTAAATACTTTTTCTTGCAAAACAATTATCGTACTTTTAACAGTTTAAATTCATTCTTTAACCAAATACAAATGAACTATTAATAAGCTCAGTAAGTTATTTAAAATATATTTCACACAATTCCACTTAGCTTTCATTCATAAAATAAAAAAATTATTGAATGAAATAAACGCTGTTTCTCCTCGCTTTACTGGAAAGCCCATAAGGTATGTTTGGCTTTAATTACCAAATCTACAAGGCGATAACTCAGTATTCCAAATATGACCGCCAAGCAGATGTTTCATCCAATGAGAGAAGACTGTAGAAAAAAGGCTTTGTGAATATGCTAGCTACGCAGGACATAAATTTTCTGTCTGTTATAAATATAAGCAAAGTATAGGTAAATGAATAAATTTAACTCTGTGTATTTTTACTAAATTTCCGTTCAAAAATTTACTTTGCATTTACTCTAAACTTAGTTACTGCGAAACCGGTGGACGCCAAGGAAGTTTTACTACTTAAAAAGTGGGCGGTAACGATAAAAAGTTTCAGTATCCCTGAAAACTCTAAAAGACGATATTTTCAGATTTTGAAAGGAACTATTCAAATTTGAAAGATTTTGCAGAGACAGTAATGAAAATTATAAATAGGAGCAAAGATAGAATTGGAATTCAGTACTGAGACTCAGATTTTGGATTTTATCTGTCTTTTCTTATGTTTGTTTTTTTCTGGCCAGTTCCATTTTTTGATCATACGGCCGGCTTGTCCCGGCTAGGAGGGTAGGGGCTGTGCCCTAATAATGATAATGATAATGAAAATGTGAATTTTTATTATGTCTTGTACGTGCGACAGAGACTGAGAAAAGCGTAAAGGACCCTTTGAATAACTCAAATAAAAAGTTTAACAGACGACACCAACTACTACTTAAAAAGACAACAGTTATGGCTTAAATAACAGATAATAGAATTACCAAAACTTATGAAAAATAAATTAGCCTACTGGCTTCACAACTGGAATAACATGAAGCTGGCTTTCACCTAAAGTCAACCTAACAAGCCTAATGGAGAGAATAGCTCAACGCCGCAGAATAATAGTTGCAAGAGATTCAAATTAGCAACGTGGCCTTAGAGCAGGCAGAACACGCTCTGATTGTACCCTCTAAAAACCTTCCTTTAAACCTTTGACTAAGAATTTTAAAAAGAAACATTACCCCATTTCCTGTCCAAGTGAACAAAATGTGTCATAAATAAGATAAATTTAGCATTTGGGATTTTTTTGACAAACGGTTTGAAGCCAAAGATTGGGACACATATATCCTAGAAGTAGTTAAAGGTGGGATACATATGTTCCACACATAACGATCGACTTAATATAAGTGCTCCTATTATTCTGGAAAACTTTATTATATGAAATAGATTTTGCATTGTATGGTACAGAGTAAAGCATTCTTTGCATAACACACTGGGAAACTCATATTTATTCTTTTCTCTATGTTCATTTATGTATAACGAGCTCAACGGCGTCTTGATTTTCCAACTATTGGAAATTCCCCAACATTCGGGGATTCTAAGTACTTTTTAACCCAACAATAATTTTTAAAATTTTAATGGGACATGTATGTTCCGTTAGCAGTTAAAGGATTAAAGGTCTCTACTTTCTACATCATTTGAATATCAAGGAATCCAGATATTTACATTCTGGCAGGAAACTGGAAATGAGGGCGATAGGATAGTGAATTAACATAAAATAATTGGTTAGAAACTTAAATGTGAACTCTATAATTTTTAAGCTTTCTGTGAAGTTATTTGCATACATAAATCAAATTAAGTTCTCTATTTATTAATAAAACTTCGTTTACAGACTATGTTGATAAATATCATTGCCCATCAAGCAGTAAATGAACATACTGAAAAATTCGGTTTTAATACTTAGCACATTATGCATTTAAAAGCATCCATCATTTAACGCTACCACGTTTTTGTTTTATATCATACTCTTTGTTTCCAAACTTCTCAATATTTATGTCATTAATATTTTAAAATATCTTTCCAATAAATCTGCTTGTAAGCTGTCACTACTAAGAGCAAAGTAAATCTGTTTTTGCGAAAGAACATCACACCAAAGCGCACATGCCAAAATAATTTACATCAGCAATCCGTTCCGCCAAAAGAAACTTGTTGATAACGCGAAATGAATAGCTTCTTCAAAATTCATGAACCGAGTTTTCATTCATAAGTAGCGGACACATAACAATCTCATTCATTTAAGTTTGAACTCCCAAGATATTATCTTCATTAATGAATAGACTAATGCATATATTCGTGTCACTGAATCGATGAAGATAAAAAAAAATACATATTGTAATCGATATAACTCCTCGCGGATTGGGGAGTTAGATGGCTTCATTTTGGCGCAGCCTTTAATAACTGGGGGTAACAAAATACCTGATCGGTAATTTTGGACTCCATGGACAGTTTGATGAATGGTTTACTTCATGGGCTTGGTTAAATGGAACAAAGTTGAAGAACAGTTGCGGCTGCTGAATGTTTGATTATGCTGACTAGGTTGCGGATAGGGTATCAGTTATTTTAATGAGCCAATTTACATTATGACCCATTAAATAGTTGCTGAGATACCAAATAGAATAATAGCGCGTGCAGTTATTTCACGCATAATCAACGAATAGACTAAACGTGGCATAAGTCTGTGTACTGTTTCATTAAGATTCCGGTTTCATTTAGCATTACTTTTTGATTGAGGGTAAAATAGTAGTTAATTAAAGTTGTTACTTAACTTCAGATTCGTGAGCATTTGAAATAGTTATCTATATATATAAAGAAGAAAGTCTGTGTGTTTGTTTGTTCGCTAATAACTGAGTCACTGCGTCACCAAACATTCTGCAGTTCTTTCGTGGGTCCTGGAAAAGGTCGATCTCCACTTCCCTCTCCACCCAAAAAAATCTAAAATTAGAGATATTAATCTAAAATTCGGAAAAACGATGATTTTCGACCTCACTTTTCCGAGTGGTAACAGTCTCGCAAGCTGGAGATTAAAATCTGCTTTACTTCGAAAGTTGTTGCCACTGCTCTCTTTCAAATTTTAAGAGTTTGTTAATAAAAAATTTCGAAGTTCTACAAAGAAATAAAAATAGCATTGTCAAATATTAAATACATTATTCCCGATTCCAAAAATTCGTGGAAAGCCATTTCGACTATTCTCATCTTCGTACGACTTTAATCAGTCGAAGTATTAATTAAAAACTCTAAAAGCGCTCATTTTCGCACTCATTTTTCCGAGTGGCAACAGTGTCACGCATTGGAGATAAAAAATGCTAATTTCGAAACGTGTTGCTACTGCTCGCTTTCAAATCGTAGAGTTTGTTAATCAAAAATTTGTAAATTTTACAAAATCTACATATATAAAGAAGAATGTCTGTTTGTGTGTTTGTTTGTTCGCATAATCGATTTCTGATCAATCATGATCAATGTTTTGCCACATTTAATCGAATAAATTTGAATATAGGTGAAATATCAGATGGAACTTCAGCTTTTACGAACATTTGGTTAGAAAGACGAAAATCATAGAAAACGGCGTGCCATTGTTGCTGACATAATGAGAGAGAATTAGTTTATTTTTCTATCGAAATTTTTTATGTGGATTCCATATCGCATCTGGCTGAAAAATGTATGATTATGAATTTTATTTTTTGCATCCTTATTAGAGAAGGATTACAGCGGTATCGTTCTCTCTGTTGTTAGATACATTACTCTCAATCTAACTTAATTGGCATCGGGTACTTCCGCTAGTAAAGAATGAATTAATTTACACATAGCTGATCAGTTGCTATAGATTCATTACATTGTAGTTATTACTGCGAAACGTCGTATGAGAAAAAAAACTGCTGATTTTTAAATTTTTCTTCCATCTATACTATTGAAATCTACGCTCATCTGTCTATTTGTTTATTTGTTTGTAACATTATCTCCACGGATCGGCGAGGAGTTGACTTTCGAGACAGGTACCCGCGAATTCAAAAAATTCTGGGAAGCCATATCGACCATTCTGATCTTCGCACTGCTTTAATCAGCAGAGATATTAATTTAAAATTCTGAAAACGCTAATTCTTGCCCACGTTTTTCCGAGGGACAATAGTCTCGCGCGCTGCAGATAAAAATCAGGTTTATTTCGGAACGTGTTGCCACTGTTCGCTTTCAAATCGCAGAATTTGTTAATAAAAATGTGTAAGTATAACAAAATATTAAATACAAATAGCATTGCCAATCATTAAATATATTATTATAGCATAATATCATATTCTGAAGTTGAAGAAACACGCGATTGCATCTGACGTCATTCTATATCAAACATTTTTCGTTAATGACAACGTTTTAAATCAATAGCTGCTGTTGGCAGCGTTTTTGTTTCGGTTAGGATAATTGACACAGAATGCTACTTCCACGTTAATTCTGTTATTGATATTGAGAAAAAGTTGTTATATTACATTAACTTTAAGGAGGCTCATACACCTTAAATCTCTTAAGAACATCGAATATGTTACTGTTGCAAAAATTTGATCATTTATTTACTTTAAAAGTAATTACTTCCAACGTTTTACAGCTGACTATATAATATAGCTGCTTGGAGAACTAGTAACCAGAAAGTTTGTGTTGCCCCAAATATTTTTATAATTTAATATGCTTTGTGACAAAATGTTTTATGCGTTCCATTCATGTTTCCACCTTGCGCGCGTGATGTTTTAAAAATGGCTAATGGTATACACTCGAAATTTGATGGAATTCCTTATATGGGCACTATCATCTAATTGAACTAAAAATCTGATGCATATTTTGATATTGAAAAACATTATGCATAAAAACATTGCATATTTTTTTAATAAAATACATTTTATAAGCTGAACTCCAAATAAAATAAGAATTTAACATGAAATTCTTAGGATTTTTGGTTAACGGTAGATTTCAAATATTATTAAACCTATATATTAAATATGGAATTAAATTATACAACATGATGTTTTAAACTGTGCGTGCAAGGTAGATATATAACGAGAACGTATAAAAATTTTGTCATAAAGCAGATTAAATTATAAAAATATTTGGGGCAACACGAACGTTTTTATTACTAATTCCAAAAGCAGCTATATTAAGTAGTCAACTGTAAAATGATGCAGATAATTGCTTTGAAAATAAATAATTTATCCCAATTCTTGCAAGAGTAACATATTCGAAGATCTTAAGGGTTAAGATGTACGAGCCCCCTTAAATTATGACGTCATACATATATGTGACGTCAAAAGTTTTTGTTCTTAAGCCTTAAAAATTAAAATAACTATTACAAACTTAAAACAACTTCTACAGTCTAGTTAGTGATAAACTAGTCATCGTAGCAGTTCTGTATAAACCTAAAGATCGTGGATTTGATTCCAACAGAAACAAAATCGCTTCACTGTTGTGTCAGATTAAAAATAACGGATATCCGGAAATGGATTTCATTTAAAGAACTAATAAAGTAGCATATGGTGTGAAACATTTCTCATTGGTTAGAATACCGATTAGCGAACACATGTATTTATGAATTCACCATGCTTACAATAAATAAATAGCCCATTTGCATATCTTAATCATAACAACACTTGAAATGTAATAAATTGCAATCATATTAATTGGATAAACTTGAAAAGGGAGAAATATATAGATCTATACCCCACAGAAACTCATCATGTACCAAAATGTAATATGCGCAGTAATTTATCCGCACCCTACTATTCCTAACCAAGATTACAACTTGTCGTAACGTTTACATAGTTGCAGACAGGTTATGGGTTACTTTAATAAGTCATTTTAGTAATTTTCGACTGCGCAGAGCAGCTTGATGAATGGCCCTTTTCATGGGCTTGGTTATTAAACCTATATATTAAATATGGAATTAAATTATACAACATAATGTTTTAAACTGTGCGTGCAAGGTAGATATATGACGAGAACGTATAAAAATTTTGTCATAAAGCAGATTAAATTATAAAAATATTTGGGGCAACACGAACGTTTTTATTACTAATTCCAAAAGCAGCTATATTAAGTAGTCAACTGTAAAACGTTGGAGATAATTGCTTTTAAAATAAATAATTTATCCCAATTCTTGCAAGAGTAACATATTCGAAGATCTTAAGGGTTAAGATGTACGAGCCCCCTTAAATTATGACGTCATACATATATGTGACGTCAAAAGTTTTTGTTCTTAAGCCTTAAAAATTAAAATAACTATTACAAACTTAAAACAACTTCTACAGTCTAGTTAGTGATAAACTAGTCATCGTAGCAGTTCTGTATAAACCTAAAGATCGTGGATTTGATTCCAACAGAAACAAAATCGCTTCACTGTTGTGTCAGATTAAAAATAACGGATATCCGGAAATGGATTTCATTTAAAGAACTAATAAAGTAGCATATGGTGTGAAACATTTCTCATTGGTTAGAATACCGATTAGCGAACACATGTATTTATGAATTCACCATGCTTACAATAAATAAATAGCCCATTTGCATATCTTAATCATAACAACACTTGAAATGTAATAAATTGCAATCATATTAATTGGATAAACTTGAAAAGGGAGAAATATATAGATCTATACCCCACAGAAACTCATCATGTACCAAAATGTAATATGCGCAGTAATTTATCCGCACCCTACTATTCCTAACCAAGATTACAACTTGTCGTAACGTTTACATAGTTGCAGACAGGTTATGGGTTACTTTAATAAGTCATTTTAGTAATTTTCGACTGCGCAGAGCAGCTTGATGAATGGCCCTTTTCATGGGCTTGGTTATTAAACCTATATATTAAATATGGAATTAAATTATACAACATAATGTTTTAAACTGTGCGTGCAAGGTAGATATATGACGAGAACGTATAAAAATTTTGTCATAAAGCAGATTAAATTATAAAAATATTTGGGGCAACACGAACGTTTTTATTACTAATTCCAAAAGCAGCTATATTAAGTAGTCAACTGTAAAACGTTGGAGATAATTGCTTTTAAAATAAATAATTTATCCCAATTCTTGCAAGAGTAACATATTCGAAGATCTTAAGGGCTAAGATGTACGAGCCCCCTTAAATTATGACGTCATACATATATGTGACGTCAAAAGTTTTTGTTCTTAAGCCTTAAAAATTAAAATAACTATTACAAACTTAAAACAACTTCTACAGTCTAGTTAGTGATAAACTAGTCATCGTAGCAGTTCTGTATAAACCTAAAGATCGTGGATTTGATTCCAACAGAAACAAAATCGCTTCACTGTTGTGTCAGATTAAAAATAACGGATATCCGGAAATGGATTTCATTTAAAGAACTAATAAAGTAGCATATGGTGTGAAACATTTCTCATTGGTTAGAATACCGATTAGCGAACACATGTATTTATGAATTCACCATGCTTACAATAAATAAATAGCCCATTTGCATATCTTAATCATAACAACACTTGAAATGTAATAAATTGCAATCATATTAATTGGATAAACTTGAAAAGGGAGAAATATATAGATCTATACCCCACAGAAACTCATCATGTACCAAAATGTAATATGCGCAGTAATTTATCCGCACCCTACTATTCCTAACCAAGATTACAACTTGTCGTAACGTTTACATAGTTGCAGACAGGTTATGGGTTACTTTAATAAGTCATTTTAGTAATTTTCGACTGCGCAGAGCAGCTTGATGAATGGCCCTTTTCATGGGCTTGGTTAAATTAGATAAGAAGGGGAAACTGATGATGCTTCTAAGTATTTGATTATGATATGCATCATGGTATTAACTTACTATATTTCCTGCATGTTTCTTGCGTGAATTTATAGATGTTAGCTAAAACCTATTGGAAATGTTTTGCTACTATTTACTTAACTGTGACAAAACAATTATCGTCGAAGAACATTTCGCTGTTTGTTGACTTATCCCTAAAATTAATTTCTGCAAAATGCATTAAGGTCTTCTTCAAACGAAAATAAATGCTAGTACTTCTTGCTAGCGTAGAATCTTCTGTTGACAGCAGAACACAACAGAACTTAACTGCACTACGGATGCTAACAACAGCCACTTTTTCTAACTTCTGGATTTGTTGAATCTAGTTTATTTAGTTTTTACTCCCACTGACCTCAGAAAATCAAGGGATACGTAGCTTTATTTGGTAAAACTGTAAAATAACTGTGCTTCATTTTTTTTTTCTGACATGCAAACAACTCTGCGCCCCTTACGCTTCCTTGCCTGAAATGACGTAGCCTTTTATCTGTGTATGTAAAAATTATTTGTATTCAACTATGATCGAAAAGTAATTTGTTTTCCAGAGAAATAATTTTGGATGTGCCTAGAAATAAAGATGGTGGTGATTCGCTGATATGAGTTTTGTCCACGTCTTATTCCTGCCTTATCCACCCAGCCATGTCTGCAGCTAGAGGTTAAAGTACCATATTCTCCTTCATCTAAGCAATAAAAATATTTATTTAAAGAAAATTTTAAGAAGTATTATGAAAATGACATTGAAAAGAATTATGCAAATTTTGTAGAATATGCAAACACCATTAGGAAGTCTATAAGTAACAATAAACAAGCTGTGGGAATTATTTGATGTATTGTGTGCTCGGAAGTATGTGTGTTTTCTTTCGCATATTATGAATTGTTTTATTTTCTGTTTTTTTTTAAGACAGTTTTATTTTATTCTTTTTAGTTCGTTTTGCGTAGTTTGTTGTATTTCCAGTTGGGTTCAGTGATAATTCAAGTTTTCCGGGTCGTATTTATTTCGTTTCGTTTCCTTTTACTAGCTCTTTTGATAGGGCCGGGTCGCTGGATATCACCGTTTGTTGAAGAAATAGGTTGATTCCCTAATGAGTCATACGGCCGTCATAATTCGGCTAGGTGGACTGGGGGCTTCTCCGCAATAATCAATCAATCATCTAAGCAATATCGAAAGCTGTTAAAAGTTCCAATATTTTTATCTACACATTTGGAATCATAACACACACATATATATAAGATAAAAAATATGTAAATGAAAATTATAGGTTATGTTAGCAATGGTCCTTAATTCCCCCTTTCTATTCTAAAAATCGTAA
The DNA here is from genome assembly GCA_000611955.2 of Stegodyphus mimosarum. Lineage (NCBI taxonomy): Eukaryota > Metazoa > Arthropoda > Arachnida > Araneae > Eresidae > Stegodyphus > Stegodyphus mimosarum. Next base: position 210,267 of record KK116133.1, read on the forward strand.
TAACTTTTCTAGTCTGCGTCATCAACGTGACGTAGCCCATACAAACTGGATGGATCTAGAATATATAAGATAAAAAATACATAAATCAAAATTATAAGTTAAATTAGTACCAGTCCTTAATTCCAACTCACTATTCTAAAAATCGTATTAACTTTTCTGGACTGCGCCATTTTTATGTAAATCCATCTTGTATGGCTTGCGTAATGCTGGTGATATAGCTAATTTAGAACTTGAACTCAAAATTTCAAGAACTGAAAGCTTTCTAACTGAACCAAAAGCTTTTCTTGGTGAGCCTCCATGTTGGATTGATTGCGCACTTTATCTTCAGCTCTCCTGCACCTAAAATGCTACTTCTCTCCCTTTGCTTTGTAATGCTATCAATTACGCCGTTATCTGAAATACGATACTCTATATAAAATTGTGAGGTACGTATTGCGTTCTGATCATGTTTGATGTTTATGAATATGTTTCGATTAGTATTTTGTGTCCAGCCATAAAAATTATGTTCGATTCAGTGACATCTGTCTACGAGCCTCTTCTTCGAGTATCATTAATATATATATATATAATGAACCTAATTGAAAGTAAATTAATAAGCCCAAGACTTGCACTAAAGCTACAAAGTAATAAAGCAATAATTCACTATAAATTATAATAAGAAACTCTCCGTATAACATCTCCAAGCAACAGAAATTCAATTTAAAAACATCATTGAAAAGGTATTTTTCAGAATTAAAAAAAAATATGGAATTTTGTCCTCCTTGCTTTAAACACAGTTAAGGAAAAACTTAAATCGCAAAAATGCCAAAATCAAAAGTAAAACTCATTTAAGTATTGAAAAACCAGTTACTGTTATTGATAGCAGATTAATCGACTTATCAAGAGGATAAACCAATCTACCATTAATTAACAGCAACTAACATAAGAGAGAGTGTTTCATCTTACTTCCAAGTAAGCATCAAATTATTTGCTAGATTCAAATCATAAATCTAATTGATACTCAATCAAATTAAAGATATTAGTCCACTAAACCAAAAGAATCCTGTAAAAGCAAATAATTTTTTAAATTAAAATTGTTCACTAAGAACACAATCAATCTGAACGAGATGCTTACTTTAGAAGACATATCCCCTACACTCTCTTTTCATTTCGTCAAGAATTTTGCGCATTGAACTGCAAAATTAAAATTAAAGATAAGCAAAAGGAGTAAAATTCTAAATGCAATCGCCTAAAAGCAAATTTGATACCTTAGTTGCGGAGTTAAGAAACTTCAACAAAAAACAATTACTAAAAAGCAAAAGTAGTTGTAAAAAACTAAACATCTTGAAGCCCAATTTTGAAATTTGGAATTTGTTTTATCATCGATTTTATATTTTGTAAAATTTTTACAAATTTTTAATTAACAAACTCAAGGATTTCGAAGCGAGCAATGGCAACGTTGTACAGAAAAAACAATTTTATCTCCAGCGCGTGTGACTGTATATCGGAAATTCTAAAGTTATGCTTAATTTAAAATTATTTTGCAATATTTCTCTTGAATTTAAACCATAAAGTGCGAAGAACATGATATTTAATAAAGAAAGGTAACACAGAAATGTTAAAAAAAAGTCCCTTTAAAAGTAATTTAAAATCTGAAACCTTTCACTTTTTTTTTCGCAGTGTACGTTTACTTAAAAATGTATGTTTCTTTACTTAAAAACGTATGTATGTTTACTTAAAGAATGCCCACGCCAAAATGTAAAATTGCATCACACTGTCCTGGTTTTATGACCAGTTAACCAACAGCATCATGTCATGCCGTAAAATTGCATGATATGCATATAAACATGAATTTAAAAATCTGATGTGCACACCACATGACTTCCTTGTACGGAATATTAAATTATACGCATTTTTTCCTGCCTTTCATTTAAATTTCTTTCCTCGAATTTCATTAGGGATAGATTTCTCATTCAATTAATTCACTTCGCGACAAGGCAAAAATACATAAAAACACAAAATATCTATATTAAAAATTGAAAAATATAGAAAAACATAAAACACCAAATGCAGTTAAAACAATTAAAAAGTATTTTTAGAATTAAATTACAGCTAAGCAAAAACAAAGCAATTCCGCCTGCGGGCAAGAAGACTATTCGGTGCATGAAACTGAAAGTTTACTTTTGGTCTCACTCGGCAAAAAGACACTGAAGGCGTAGAAACTAACTTAATGTTTTGTGGACGCTATACTGAGGCAATAAATGGTATAATTTAATAATTTAAATGATGATTCCAGAATGTATTAAGCATAATTTCATTCACAATAATAAAAGACGACGTCACTTTGTTGTTGCGAAGCTTAGTTTATCTCGCTTGACAACAAATCTACTATTCTGCTAAGCTGCAAAATTAAACAAATATGGCTGCTGTGGTAAAAAATTAATCTTAGCCGCACTTATACAACTTTTGAATTGTTGATAATTCTACAACTATAACATGCGGGTTGACTAAAGGAATGAAAACTTTAACCGGATGATAAGAACAACATAATTCGATCATTTTTAAAGTACAAAATGCACAATTTACGAACATAATATATATATATATATAGATAGATAGATAGATAGATATACTTTTGGTGCAACCGATTGCAACCAAAACAGGAAGGGCACATTGACATGCTATAGCAGTCCTATATACAAAATTTCAACGTTCTGAGGCTACTCGTTTTTGAGTTATGCGAAATACATACACACGTACGTACAGACGCCGCAAAAAATGCTTCTAAACGCATTTTAAATCAGTTTTGTAATTCATTTCCGGGAAAAGAGTCCTTTATTCTGTCAATACGTACAGATATCACTCTAAAACAGCGTTAAATTGTATTGGATAGCAATCAAAATGGATATTTTCGTTGAAATATGATATCCGGAAAATTTCATGATTACAATATTTCCTTTACTTCATACAAGTATGTAAAAAGTCATTTTTATATATTACAATAAAAGTATCTCTTTCTTATGACAGGTTGGGGGACAAACTCTTGATCGGATGCAAGTTAAACTTCAAATACCGATCTGAAAGGTCTCGCATAGAAAAGTGTTTTTTATAAATACATCTATAATACATTAATGTCAAAAAATACCACGCAATTAATGATTAGTATTTCTCAGGTTTCAGGAATACATTTCAAAGAGAAAGATTCATTTTCTTTTCAAAATAAAATCAAACATACTTAACATTTGGACTTTAAAGCATCTGGCATCATGTTGCTTGAGAGATAAACTGTCATACAGTTTCAGAAAGTAATCCTCAAAACATAAAAGACTCTCTCATATTTCCATAACAATAAGCTAGAAATAAACATCCCGATCCACGAGAAGCAATCAAAAACACAGCCCTTCTTTTGCAAAGATAGAAAAGCACAAATAATGAAATGCATTTAAGTGCATAAAAAAAGCCATTCTTCTTTTGCAGATCATACTTTCTGCGAACGTTTTTATTGCCTACCGTAAGGCATGTCTGACTATGTAGACAAGTCTACTTTCTTAAATCCAAAGCGGAAGTTGTTAACTGAATCTGGCTAACAGACTTACGTCAGCGACAAAAGGTAGGTTTAGCCCCGAAATATATCTAGTGATGATAGTATTTTGCCTCTGGCGGGTACAGTCACAGCCAACAGATATTCATCAAGTGCGTAAGAAATTTGCTCTGCTCAAATGAACTTGGGGATTGTGATATCAATAATTATATATCCCTGTTGATTTTCCTTGAGTGATTAAATATTTTTACGCTCACATGTTATAAATTAATGGCTGTTTTTCGGTTATTAATTAAATATATTTGGTAAAATCTCAATCTGAAATGTGCAATTTTTTTCCTTTGATATTACTTTTGATAAATTGTCATGACAGATTCGTAATATTGTTAAGGATTTCATATTTATTTGGCTATTTATTTAGAATTGTAATTAAAATTGCTTTATCTTCCCGTGCAACGCAGACGACTTTTAAGAGAAAGCTACGTCGGAAAAATAAAAATAACGCGCGCGTGCATTTAATATTTAATAAATAAATATCTTGTAATTACTGTCGCCATCCAGAAAAATCTAGAAAAATCGAGATTGTTCTAGTAATAATTAAAAAGCTTATGAAAGCCGAATTGAACACCTCATCTTAGTTGTTGTAGTTGTAGCTGTTTAAAGCGAACTGCTGTTTGTTTACTTTATGCTGTAGAGATTTCGCTGTAAGATAGAATTAATTTATCCGTTTTGAATTAAGTTTTGCTAAACGTTTGAGATATTGCGATATTGTACGAATATCTCTGAAGAAATATTTCAGCATTTTGATTTATTTCTTGTCAAAACATTAAATTTTTGTTAACTTTTTAACGACTTGTGCATTCAATCCATAACGAACCCGTACGCACGCAACAATATTATAAATGTTCCGTATCCATAAGCATTCAGTCTTTACTTGAAGTTTTTCATTATTTCCTGTTCATAAAAGTGTATTTAGTAACATTACTTGTACACATTAGACATTTTAACCTGATAATATGTTTTATACAGCTTCAATTTGTACATCTTGTCTTTACTGATAACGGGGCAAATATAAAACTAATAAATTGCAACACCATTGCAATAAAGAATTCAGTCAGAGCAGATTAAGCAGATTTCTTTTCTGTTTTCCTTGCACTGGATATCTAATAAAAAATGAAGATTTTTACCAAGCAAATCTTGAATCATGGGTTTTTAATTCTGAACTAAGCTAGACATTAATTTGAAATAAATGTATTACATTTCAAATATGAACTTAGTATACTTTAGCTTTTCATGCTAAGAAGTATATAAAAATTAGATGCAAATATTTTGATGAAATCAATGTTAGCTTAATACTTCATTATATTAACTATTAGCTCAAATGTTAGATTTTTGTAGTTTCAATTTTATAATGCCGGATATTTTACAAGAAGAAAGATTTATTTTATATGCTTAGAAAAAATGGCAAATTTTATTTCGATTAAGAAAGACGAATGCTTATTAAACTTAGCTTCTCTAGTAAAAAAGAGTAACATATTAAAATGGTTTTCGTCAGGAAATTCAAATGAAATTATTTGAAAGAATTTAAAAAGAAGATGTTCAAAAAAGAAAAAAAAACCGAAGAACCAACCCTTTTTTAATGTATTAATATTTGTTTAATTAAATTCTTAATAAACCAAGATTTTATGGATCATGGCAAAACAGGTACTCTTCTGCGAGTTCTGCGCGGATTTTGCCTAAACGGTTATCCTTAAACAGTTGCATTAAAATAATAATAATTTTGCCATGAAGTCAATGAAAATGTTAAGGAAATTAAAAACAGAAGAAAACTTGTTTATTAAATTTGCAAATTAAGGAGGTTCTTGTTTTTGGAAACACTATGTTTAGCCCAAAGGGGCATTACAACCAAAGGGTGTACAGTCATTAGGTTATTTCGAAAGCAGGAGATGCGAAAAATGAGCAATGCGCTCGCAGGGACTTCAACCACGAATCTCTCGAATACGCGCGGAGCGCACTGACGTACTGACCACTGCACGACGAAGGCATGCAAAGAAGGCGGGAGAAATACCTTACATACTACCACTTTTAAAGGGGCGTCTGGGGATTATAGTGTCAAATCATCAAATCCTGGTGGCGGAGAATCATGGTCCACTACCTATTTTCGTTCGTACTTAGTTCGGGCGCCACTGTAGCGTCATTAGGTTATTTCGAAAGCAGGAGATGTGAAAAATGGACAATGCCCTATCCGAAACTTTCGAATACGCGCCGAGCTTGCTGATAACTACACCACAAAGGCATAATAAGAAAGCGGTAGAAATACCTTATAAGGGCTATTAGTCTCAAAGATGCATTTTGCTTCGTTTCGCTTTCTGCGTTGATTCACGTTTCAAACTGTTGCCACCAAATATTATCGCTGTATGTTATATTTAAATAAACTAAGTAATGAGGTATTTCCATAAATGTATGAATGTTTCTCGTATTACGAAAAGACAACGGTACCCAGAGCCATCCAATTTTGAATAACGTAGTCTTCTAACCGAGCATGGGCAAATGGAAGCCCGACTTTTGAATTTGTTTTATTATCTGTTTCAAATTTTGTAAAACTTTAATGAATTTTTGATTAACAAACTCAATGATTTCAAAGCGAGCAACTTCAAAGCTGTACGAAAAAAAAACCACTTTTTTAATCCAGCGCGCGAGATTGTGTATCAGAAATTCTAAAGATAGGCTGTTTTTAAATATTTTGTGAGAAGGCTGTTGAATTGAATTTTATGTGGTTTAACTGCGAAGAACATGATATTTAATAAATAAAGGTAGAGACAAAATGTTAAAAAAACACCCTTTTTTGGCTAATATGAAATCTGAATGCTTTCGGATTTTCTTTTTCTTTTTTTTCATAATTTATTAGTTAATTATTGTTGTTGATCAACTTGAGATAAGTTTGTAACGTCTAGTGTTCTTCGCGAGCATAAACTGCTCCTAGACATGCTCGAAAGTCTGTTAGTAAATTATCACTAAGATGAGAAGATGATTACGATAGGGGAAGAATATAAAAGACGCTTTTATTTAAATAAATTATGCACAATTTTCATACGATACAGTCTTTCTGCTTATAAATAGACCATTCACTCGTAAATCCTTAAAAACCATCCACAAAACTAAAAGATAACGGTAAAATGAACTACATTTCAATATGAGCCAGTAGTTCAAGATCACACAAATTAATTCTAGTAGGTTGACTCAGAAACCTACAATGGCGCGATATTAAACTTCGGCGGCAAGAGTGCAAGGTCGAAATTGAGGAATCAAACAGCTGGTAGAAGCAACAACGCGCACACCCAATAGCGAAACACGATCTGACTAACCTTTTTGTTACTTCAGTCTAAATACACTCTCGTTCACCCTAACTCATTTAGATCCTGGCGAGGAAGCGGGAAAGAAACAAGAAATTACAAAAAAGGCTAACAAATTAAAATAACTGTTAGTAAAAGGGTAAGGTTTATCCTAAGTTTATAACAGCTATTTTTAAGTTCAAGCTCCTTTCCTATCTCTCCTAGTTTCAGCTTACAATTCCTTACCAGAATGAGTTTTTAGAATAGCGTTAAATGCAAATAAGTAGTAGATAGTATTTAAGTTCCACTGACTTCGGTGGGGAGTATTAGGATTCCTGAATAGGACACGTTTGCCTTTTGGCCTTTTTGCTCTCTGAGCTGTTAATATGTTAATATAGGCCGTATTACGTGTCCTTGATAGCTTCGCTAGCTAATTTAATATTACGGGCCAACTAGTTTAGAATTGTGTTAGCTTCTTTAGTTAGTCATTAGTTAATATCTTATTTCTTACACTTTTGAGTTTAAGCCCAAGTGGACGCTTTGCTGTACGCCTGAGAAAGGGGCCATCTCTGAATCCTTATTTTGAGCAATAAAGGGTAATTAACCGTTGTTGAGTTTACATCTCTGTTTCTGAACTTGAGCGATTATTTGCTTAGCTGTTCACTAAGTTCCTCAACATTTAGTTATTAGATAAAAAGTGAGGATCTCTACAAAAGTAATATAAATCTCACAAGTTCTTTAAATTACTTTTGTAATTTATTAAATAATTGTCAATCGTAAAGTAAATGATATAAAAAAAGGTTGAAAATGCAAAATATAATCAACTTTCATGTTGGCCAAAATTTGTGCTTATTATTGTACTTGTAATTTAAATTTAAACGGCAGTAAATACATCAATGAAACATTCAAAGACGGATTTTTGTGTTTCTCAAAGAGCATTGCGAAAGGTCCTGAGTTCCTAGGGCCCCTAAACATTCATGTGAGATAGGCCCATCTTTTATCAATAAAATTCTATCAATCAATTTTACTTCTACCAATAAAATTCGCAGTTCCATACATAAGGACCCCCTTCCAGATATGAATTCCTGCGGTACTTGCAGGATTGTTTGTCAGTGTGGTTTAATTTACATTGGTAAACTAAAAGGGCCTTAACATTTCGCGTTAAAGAACATGAGACATTATGTTAGGAAAAAGGAAACACAAATCCTTTGTTGCCCTGCACTGTTGGTCAGAAAATCACACTTTGCATTTTTCTGCAGCCAAAATTATTCAAAACACATCTTCCATTGGTGAATTAGATTTTCTAAAGGGGGTTTCACATTCAAAAAAATATCTTTCTGAATTAATGAACCTAATTGCAATCCATTTTTAACCTCAGGCTTTAAGGAAATTATGTTTTAGTTTTCTTGTTTTATCAATAGATGGCGGCAGCGGCTTAACTCTGTTCCAATTATTCTTATCTTATTACCATATTTTATCTCGTTCATTTGACTTAAACAGCTGAAGATGACGGCTCTGTATTTTAACCATCGAAACAAAGTCTGCAAAATTTACAAACATTACACTGATTCTTGTTCGTTTAACTTCTCTAAAAAGCCTGATTCGACCTGCGATTTGAACCTAAATTATAGGACCGTACTTCAGAAATTCATTATATACATATTATCATTTTTATTCTATTAGATACTGTTATTTCGTAAATGGCTGTTAATACATTTTCGAGAATTTCCTTAAACATACTCTATATTTTGTTTCGAGTAAGCAGGGCAGTAATTTTATCGCGGCAAACAGTTAGATTTATTCAGCACTCCCAAGATAATAAGCTATACTTCCCGAAGTTTACATGGTCTTCCTTCTTATACTAAATCTTGATGAACCTTCCTCGATACACATTAACATTTTCCTCCCCCCTTCCTCAGAAAGAAAAATAGCCTACGAAGTATGAATCTCAATTAAATAAGGCGTTAAGAGTTAGTTTTAGTGAAAATTACTTTTATAAATCGGCGACATTCTGACAGTTTAACCAATTCTATTATATAATGTTAATATTTTCGTTTAAATAGCGTACTTTTTCTTTCTTTTTTCTTTCATCATTTCTCTCTTCTTTTTTTTTTCACCTTTATATTAGCCCACCAGCGACAGTTCCGTCTGGGGCTCGAATCCCGGAGATTGGCTCTATAGGCGTTTTTATGGTTTTCCTCATGTGTCACCTGTAAGAGCGAGTTGCCCTTAGAAAGTCCTCGACGAAGGCATCCCTCCCCTTAGGCAGATAGCCCTCGAGTCTTTGCCATAATTAAACAAATTGAAAAAAAATAAACTGCATATTAGAAATATTATATATACACGTTTTCCATTAATTAGAATGTTTTAAATTAATAAAAGAATAAAAGAATCATTCCATACCAAAAATATTTGCCAATATTAAGAGAAGAAAAAGGAAATATCACTTGGGAAATATATCAGAAAGCTATTTTTCTATTATTCCAGGATTACAACAAAAAGGAAATTTTAATTACACGCTCGAAGTTCTAGTTTGGATTTTGAAATGGCATTAGTATGCTGTGTATTTTTTTTATATATAAATTTTCAAGAAACATAGTAGAAAATTTCTTTATGCTTCAAAAACCATTTAAAAACTGTAATAAATTCAAAATACTGAGAAAAATCTGCATTTTGCAGTACCGTTTATGCTATAAGGTATTTCTCCCGCCTTGTTCGCACGCGTTCGTGGTGTAGTGGTCACCACACTCGACGCGTAACGGAGAGGTCCGTGGTTCGATTCCCGGAGAAGGCGTTGCTCGTTTTTTCACGCCTCCTGCTTCATAAATACCTAATGTCTCCACAATGCAATGGCAAAATATCAAAAACTATTTCTAACTCACCTCTTCTAACTCATCACGTATAATATCCATCCTTTTTCTTAGATCATACCTACATCGAGTGTATTTATTACCTTGAGAAAAGCAAGTTTAAAACAAGTATGTCCTAGCGCTGTAATATAAATACCATGCCACTTCAAGGTAATAGGCCCTGTAGTAGACTTCGCTTGTTTTCTTTGAGTTTGGCAATATTGAGAAAGCCCTTGCCCCTATTTGCTTTTTGTTCACGTAGGAATTTCAGAATTATGGACTGCAGATAATGTTACCGCATTTAACCGGAAAATATTTAGCGAATCCTTTTGGCCACAGAGAATTTTTCTCTTTCCTAGCTATTAACTTCAGCGAAAGTCCGCCATAAAATTTATTGCTCGATAGTAAAGCAGACGAACCAGGAAAATATATATTAAAATTGGAAGGCAACGACCTAAAATCAAATTAAATATCATGTAATAAAACTACGTTGAAAAATAGTGTAATTTAGTTAATATCCCGATGCGAAATATTACCTTTTATTACATCCAAAGTGAAATCTGGGGAAAGATTGGAAAAGCTTCGAAATGGCAGAGTGAGAATTTTAAAGTGCAGGTTATTTAATGAGGAAAATACTACGTACAGAAGTAAAATGCTATATGTAGATGTAAAAGATGTAATAAACTGTAAATATAATAGTAATACGTTTTGATTAATAATAGTAATAAGTTTTGATTAAAGAGTCCAAGAAATCCATATTTTTGTTTCTGTCATACTGCATTCGGTGTAGTATTACGTATGTTTGTTATAGGCACTGTCAAATTTAAAAGTCCTTCCAGAAATTCATGGAAAATATCACATCCCTTTGTAGTTAGTTCTCTTTAACAACCGCAATTTCAAAGTTCTTTCTCATCAGTACTTCATATAAATAATACTAGTTGAACAATATAATTTATATCAGCTATACAGCAGAATAATATTCATCCATAGCTATGGAGCAGAGCCAGTCTTTGACTCTATTTGTGATGTCCGATGTTAAGGATGGCTTGGATTCCAGAAGCCATTGTTTTACAAGATAAGCTTACAGTCTCAAAATACATTTTCTTTTCAAGACATAGAGCCTATACAGCTTGCGTACTTAGCAAGCTAGACGCGGCGACAGCCGCAACTGGACCTAGAAGACATAGAGCTTCAGAAACTTGGAGCGTTTATTGTTTAACGAACACCACATCAGTCACAGCTTCATTACACTCAGCAAGATTGTATGCTACAGTGCAACTTACATGTGTAGCTGCTTCTTGGATACTGTTTCCAACAGAAATTTATCGACTTGCGGATTCTTTACAAAGATTTTCTGCTTTTTTGGTATTTTTCATAATCGGCCATTGCTTCGTAATTGGAATTATCATGCTGTGATGTGAAATAACGGAAAATGTTAAAGCTTCACTGTCTATAGCTAAATGTCTATAGCTTCACTAAATGTCTAAAACGTCACTAAATGTCTATAGCTTCACTGCAGATGCAACAGACTGGTTTATCCTTTGTAACTATAAAAAATAGTTCCAGTTCCATTCCTATTGGCAACGAAACATTCTGAATCAGTTTATCATGCCTTTTAATAGACATTTGGTCTTAAAATATTTTACGAATATCCGCAATAATCCTGGCTGTATCAAACTGTAGGAATTAGTAAATTATATTAAATTATATATTATTAAAATTATTAATAATTTTATTTATTTTTAATAATTTTTTAATATTTATTTTTCTATTTATTTTTAATATTTTTTAATATTTATTTATTTTTAATTAATTATTTATATAATTATTAAATGTATGGTACTAATATTATTTAAAGTAGCTACAGCACCGGTAAAGCTATACTTTTCAATAGTTTCACCACTATTCACACTGGCACTATCTGTCCGCCATCTTTCCATTCAATGACAGATACAATCAGAAATATCAGAACTCGTAACCACGGAGAAGCATAGAAATACATTTATCTATTCGCTATGCGGCGCTGTATTATTCTTCTTCGTCAATATTTGCTATTAGAACTAGTAAAGATAAGTTCCTTATCAAAAAAATATTTCGATGTTCATTAAAAAAAGCAAAAATTAAAGAAAAATGAGAAAAATCAGAGTACTTTTATTCTTTTAAGGATATGATCAATAAATATCAATTTCTGGGAAATTTTCAAGGGAAAACGTAAGTCTTGTTGTACGTGTCTGTACTCATGCCACAACAGAGAACCAGTGAACAAAGCCTAAAATGAGCAGTGTATAAGTCAACGAAATGAATGCCCACTGTCAATAGTTTGCCATCCCTTCCTAGAGACTATTGTGCGCTTTGAAGAGGGAAACATGAAAAGACAACTGCGCTCTCGTAATGATTCGAATCATAGACCTTCTATTTGCTCGTTGAATATACTAAATATTTACACCACAAACGCACGTAATTCCTTCAGTCTAAGGAAATATAATATCCTGCTATTCAATCTAACACTTAATTTAAATAAATATAAAGAAAAATTTATTATTTAAGTTAAAATCCGGTTTCAGACCCATGTAGTTCATAAAAACCAAGTAGATTTGAAGCTGGATTTTAAATTTTAAGCTTTCCAAGGGAGGGTTGGATGGGATTATTTTGATTATGACAAAGCATACAAAGGCTTTCTATTTATGGAGAGGGATATGTTCAAGAAGGATTTTTTAAGGGAGACTCTCATTTACCTTGAACATGGGGAAAACCACGAAATCTCTCATGCACTAGTTATCTCTTTGTCACTGGTTGGCACACTTCGAGGGACATTCATGCAAATTTGAGCAACCAAAATCCTTCGCACAGAAACAATTTGGTGTATCTCAGTGGTTCTCAACCTTTTGACTAACGCGTACCATCTAAACAAGAACTGAAAAACTTTAGTATCACCGTTACGTTTTACTATGATTATCTTTCAATTTCTCAATAAAAATATTTAAAAAAATTATTTTGCCATTTGCAGAACCTATTGGCTATTTGTATTAAATATGCACAAGTAAAAATATTAGGCTGAAAATTAGTTACCATTTCAATTATCAAAATTTAAGTTATGATACTCTAACTTAGCGTGAGATTTGGGCCTGTTTAAAGGGAGATCAATTTCTTTATGTCTGGTCTTATCTAACTTAGTTTTAACCGTAAATTAGAGTCCACTTTTAATATTCTTCTGTATTTATTTTTCAAACATAACATGAAAGCAAATCCTTGTTTACACAAATAAGTTGTGCTGAAAGGTAATAAAAATTTAATAGCTTTATTTGAAATGCCTTTAAATTCATTTTTTAGGTTCATCCAAAAGTTAGCGAGTGTGTTACAGTTTTGAAGTTTATTAAGTGTTACACTTTTGAAATCTTCAGTTGGAGTTCGATCAAGAAATTTTCATCAATTGCTCTTTTTCTTTACGCGATTTTTTTAATTTAACAGTTAAAAATACAGGGTGTTTATAAAGTCTCGGACCTATTTTAATGTTTAATAACTCATAAAATAATAAAGCTAGATTAAAATTAATAACATAAATGGTTAGATAGACTCAAAAAGTTTCATGACCCTTGTCAATGAACTTCCACGTGTGCCCCCTTCGTCGCACGGAGAATATCAAGTCGATATTCAATTTCACGCCAGGTACCGGCAAGCATGTCGGCATCCACAGAGGCTACTGCGGTTGTAATTCTGCCTCTTAGGTCATCCATGTTCGACATTCTCCTCCTGTATAGTGTTGTCCTTTACAAATCGCAAAGGAAAAGGTCCAGCGCCGTTATGTCAGGTAATGTGGGTGGCCAAGGATTTGGACCTCCTTCCCCAATCCATCTTCCTGTAAAATGGTCATTCAAAGAACTACGAACGATGGTACCCCAATGAGGTGGTGAACCGTCTTGTTGCAAAAAAGACATGTGGCTGAAGCTCTTCTAGTTGTGGAAATACAAAGTTTTCCAACATGTCTAAGTATACGACCGATGAGACCGTCTTTTCTGTAAAAAAGAAAGGCCCGATGACTCGGTCGTGCATTAGTCCACACCACACATTAACCTTTGAGGAATCCCTTAGTTGGCAATAGTTGCCAAAAACAAAAGTAAAGGTATTCAAACCGGAAAAGGAAAATATATAAGTTATTCCATCAATAAATGACAGTTTGTTTATATCTTTATTATTTTACGAGTTATTAAGCATCAAAATGGGTCCGGGAGCAATAAGACCGATTTTATTGTACGCAGCACCAGCATGGGCCGCTACAGCTAGATCAAATCGCCAGATTTTGCAAAGATTGCAAAATAAAATTCTTAGAAGTATTACAGACTCACCGTGGTTTGTAAGAAACACTGCAATACATCGTGGAATGAAAATCAAACCATTAGATAGCGAGATCTTAATTGCCTCACATAATTTCTACACCAAATGTGATAATCATGAAAATGAAGCTGTACGTAGCATTGGAGATTATGACTACACAGTCATTCAACGCTGTAAAAGACCAAGGACGATACATCATAACGAGTTGTGGTGATCGATGTGCATGGTGAATTTAGTGTTTTTTATTTTCTTTTCTGCGACTATGCTCCGCCCACTACTGTGATATGCCTCAACTATTAAACCCACGCTATTCTGTTGCTCCAAGACACGGAGGAAGGAGGACACTCAGACGTAGCAAATACGAGGAGAAAGTTGTGCCAAAGTTTTTATGTTACTGATGTATTAAATTTCATTTACGATGTGAAAGTTATACTTCAGATGTTAAATCGCTATTTTGCCCAATGTTACACTTCCACTTTGGATGTCATTCAACACTTCAAGTGTACAGGTTTATTCCAACTTTTGGAATTTGTTTTTTCACTTTTAGGATTCCTAATAAGGACAGTTATAGATAGGTAAAGACTTTAGGGTCGTATACCTATTGAATAAGCGAAGACCTAAGACCTAAAACCTAAAATGGGTCCGGGACTTTATAAACACCTTGTACGTTGTTTCTTTGCGTACCACCTATTTCTCTTTTGCGTAGCACGGGTTGGGAATCGGTAGTCTAACTTATTTCATGTAAAAGAATTCTATACAGTCCTTTTTTCAATAGTTGACGAATTTCATAAATAAAATCTAGATAAAAGTTCTGTAATGTTTACCTAAAAACGAATTGCTCGGAGATTGCAGCAAATAAATAAATAAATAAATAAAAGTATATCTCCTTGTTCTGATGTCGAAAATGTAATCATTATTTTGCAAGTTAACTGAGTGTGATTGCATTCGCATTCGCATGCAGACATTTTAGAAATATTTACAAACAATACAAAGCAATGTCGCAAAACATAAATGCTAAATTATTTACACCATATAATATTTTTGCCGCTTGAGAAAAAAGAGCCGTGTCAATTTCACTTAAAATTCTTGCAGATTTACCATAATACCCTCCTTAGATTAAGGTCAAGTTTATTTTAATTAACGAAAAGTACGAAATGCATGATTCCGTTCCATGTATTTAAATAAAGCTCATTCCACTATATTTATTCAACTTTAAAAAAATGAAACGGAAAGCAAACTTAATAGAAAATAGGAAACTAATCTAATGCTTACTTAAACTAAACCCAGACGAAGCTGCGCAAAAATATCTAACAGTTATTGGGTTATTCACTTATGGCAAAGCACACGAGGGCTATCTGCCTAAGGGGGGGGGATGCCTTCGTGGAGGACTTTCTAAGGGAAACTGGCTCGTATACACGTTACACATGGGGAAAACCACGAAAACGCCCATGCAGCCAGCCCGTTCGCGGGATTCGAACCTCGGACCGAACTACCAGTGTTCAGCGTCTTTACCGCTCGGCCGCTGGTAGGCCTGAAATATCTACCAGAGTTGGCCCTTATTGATCATCACCGGCGAATATTAACAGGCACTTAATAATACGGCTGAACGTAGTAAGATTAGGCTGAAAAGCAACGACGTGGCGGGAAGGGAGAACACACTCTCTTTACTAAGAACTTCTAAGTTCTTCTGCTGAAGTGACCGAGACTGCAACTTAAATACTGGTTCTACCACATTTACATAAAACACGAATCTGAAAACTCATTTTGGGGGGGGGGATTGTGGGTGGGAAATAAGGAAGTAAAGGAAACCTTATGCGAAAACAAAAATAACTATGAGAAAATTAAAATAAACTCCTACAAATTTTTATTAAGATATAGCTATCGGTTTCTTATTATACAGATGCTATAAATTTAAATTTGGATATAATTTGCAATTACATGCATACTACATTTTGAAATTTTGCAGAAAGTATGATGGATTTTACTCAGTTTCATTATACTTCCATTTTTCTGGATCTATATTCACCACAGAAAGTCCTCAGCGCAATAATTCCACTTTTTTTTTCTTCACGACAAGCCAACTTTCATTGTCTGCCGGGCCTCTGCATTCCACTATTTTTTGATTTCAGGTATCCATGGCAACCATATGACCTCATTTCATCCAGATTCAATGTGGTCGGCATACTTCTCATAATGCCAATGATAAAGCATTAACTGTAGTTGTTGCAAAGTTAACACTAAAAGTTTTGTTACTCTGAAAGCATAACCAAAGCCGTCACAGGTCCTTCTATAATAATAAAAGCAAGTGTAATCTGTCTGTCTGTCCATTTGTCTGACCGAGCTCTCCAGCCAAATCTATCGCACGCAGGGACCTGGAATTTTTTACACGGAAGCACAAAGGGGCTGGCCACCAGACCTCGAAGCCCGATTTTCGATTTTTGAATTAGAAAAATTTTAAAAAAATTATTTTTTATAAAGTTTTTGTTCTTCAGTTTTTGTTTCTTAATTTGCATTATTGTGTTGCTATTATTGTGATTTGTTGCTATCATTTATTTTCAACTTATTAAATCGATTTATAACAATTCCACCATCATGACCGGACATGCTGCAGGCGAAGATGTGTTTATTTCAAGAATTCCTATAATCCCTTCCGATCTCCCGTTTCAGTTTAAGCGTCTACAATTCCCTGTTCGTTTGAGTTTCGCGATGAGCATTAATAAGGCACAAGGACAATCTCTCAAAGTTGTAGGGCTCGACCTCCGTAAGCCGTGTTTCTCCCATGGTCAACTGTACGTGGGTTGTTCAAGAGTTGGTAATGCCGATAATCTACACATCTTAGCTCCGAATGGAAGAACATTAAATATAGTTTATCCCGAGGCTCTCTAACGAAAAGGACAATCTAAAGAAAAATTATTGCCACTCTCCACTCTCCCAAACTAACTCTGACTGTCATGCTTTAAATGATGATGTTATTGTTTAGTGCTCTCTTGAGAGCATGAGCAATAATCCGAATGGTGCTGCTTCCCAGTGCTGCAGTACCAACAGACATTAATCGGTCAGGGGCCCTTGCGACCCCAGCCCGAGCTCCACAAACATACACAAACACTCTCCTCTTCTAATTCATTGTCATCTAAGTTTAACTTACACTTAAATTAAAAATTTAATTGGTTCTCAACTCCAAATTTCCTGTAAGCAGGATGTTTTATTTCATCCATGTTTTCGTTACTTTTTATTTTTTCTGTACTGTACTCTCTATCTTTCCCTTTCAACTCTTTCCTATCTTTGATTTTGAATTTTTTATGTTTTACTTTTCTTTAAACTTCAGACCAATGATTATAACCACATGACTACGGTTTCCTAGCATGTGCTAATATGAGGTCTGTTCTCATTTAAACTAATTTTTTAACAGATGGCTCATGGTTAGGATATATTGTTCCTTTTTATCGACGGGGAATGTTGTGTGTGGGGGGGGGGAAGAGAGAGAGACAGTCTACATGTCCTACACTACTATTCCTGCGCTATTCACTTATCTGCATTTTCTAAATGCACGGGCAACACCGGGCGGGTACAGCTAGTAATACATATAAGTGATTTGTAATAGCATCTGATTAAAATTTTATGGTATCCTATAAATAATTTAATTTAAAAAAAGGATTTTCATTATGATGTAAAGATATTGTTGCGTGCGTACAGGTTCGTAATGCATTGAATGTCTGATAAGAAGTTAAAATTTATTCTTATCCCAAGAAATAAAACAAAATGCTGAAATTTTCCGCAAAGATGCTCGTACAATATCACAATATCACGCAATATACTCAATAGCTATATTTTAAACTACTAAAACGTTAAACAAAGCGCAATCCAAAGCATAGAGAAAGCTAATGCGATCTCACCGCGAATTGGCTATAATCAACAAGAGCAGTTATCTAAACATCAACTGAGCTGAGATGTTTCTCTCCGGCTTTTACAGCACTAAAAAGAGTAGAATTACGGCTACAGCTAACATAGTAGTCAATTACATTTATTCCAATTAAAAATAAATTACCGCGATAAACTTTTATTGAATGTTAAATGCACGTGCTCTTGTATTTTTACTTTTCCGGCGCAGCTTTCTCTTGAAACCTGTCACCTGCTGCATTGCAGGGGGAAATAAAACAATTTTAATCCCAGTTTTACCACAAATGCCTAACTAAATACAAAATTCCTAACAGTATGGATTACCCCCATGATTTTGAAATCAGGGCAATTATGCTCAGCAGACAGAAGTCTTATGATGTGTTCGAAGATGAAAGCAGGGAAGTCCGTTTCAAGGGAGTTTCACTTAAATGGAAGTGTAGTGATCTTCTAATATGAGAGGTGTAACTGTCCGTTATTGAGGAGTGCCAGTTATAGTAGAAGTTCGAATGTGAGTTTACTGTTTTACTTCGATGTTGTCAGTTCAAGGATTTCATGGCTGACATTTGACAGCCGAACTTGCTTGGCTGCACAATTTTCCTTAAATGTTAAGTAAATCTGTAGGTCTAACTGATTTTCAACTCATCTGTCATAATAAATCTTTAAAATAATAATTAATTATTATTTTAAAATTGAACTAAGATGAAATTCTTAAACCTTTTTAAGAAGTAAAAAGAGCTGTGTCAGTTTCACTTAAAATTCTTTCAGATTTACTATAATACCCTCCTTAGTTTAAGGTCGAGTTTATTTTAACTTTAAAATACGATGATGCATGATAAAAATGCATGAAACCCTTCCATGTATTTAAATAAAGCTCATTCCACTATGTTCATTCAACTTTAAAAAAATTAAGCTGAAAGCAAATGTTAATTAAGATATAACAATCGAGCTAAACTAGTAGTCCAGATGTTTAAAAAAGACTTTTAAATAACAAGATTTATATATATAAAAAATTAAGGGAGTTGTTTCTCCATTTGAAAATTAATGGCTATAAAGAAATGTTGAGGTAAAAACTTAAATTTCTCGTATTTATTTAGCTATTTATTTGGAATTGTAATTAAAATTGCTTTATTTTCCCATGCAACGCAGACGATTTTTGAAGTTACGTCGGAAAAGTAAAAATAAAAGAGAGCATGCATTTAATATTTAATAAATTAATATCTCGTTATTACTGTTGCCATCCACAAAAATTTAGAAAAATCGAGGTTTTACCGGAATGTTCTAGTAAATAATTAAAAAGCTTATAAAAGCCGAATTGAAACACATCATCTCAGTTGTAGTTGTAGCTGTTTTAGTGCTGTAGGGATTTCACAGTAAGATAGAATTAGTTTATCTGTTTTTGAATTGAGTTTTGTTTAACGTTTAAGATATTGTAATATTGTAAGAATATCTGGGAAAAAATATTTCAGCATTTTGATTTATTTCTTGTGGAAGGAATAAATTTCTGTAACTTTTTAACGACTTGTGCATTCAATCCATAACGAACACGCACGCACGCAGCAATATAAAATAACAGAAAATCTTTGCATAAAATTTCGTAACGGATGGGTTATTATTGATTCCATTTTATTGCAATGGTAAACATTTAATGAATATGAATGAATTTAATTTTTATGAATGTCAACTGATCAATATGCGCAGTAAAGTTTCAATTATAAGAAGCAATAAGAAATCTTAGTCTTCGAAAGACGCTTTACCGCGAAACATATTTTATAAGTATTTTATTTATACATTTTTTACATTTATATATTATTTCATGTGTAGTCCGATTTGTTTATATTCCTATTATAATAAAATCAGGGTGATCATAAAAAAATTTCTTCTGTGTATGAAAGCCTAGTAGCCTATCCTCTCAGCGGATTGAAATGAAATTTCAAATAGTGTTCTTTGAAAGTGTGAGCTCGAGACTGTGATGGTTTAAAATAACAGAGCTTTCGCGGTTACAGGTTACAGTGAAAATATTTCGAAATTTTCGAATGGCAATTACTCGTTGTTTTCCTGCGCATATTGATCAGTGCATTGAAAAGTTACAATGCCTGAAATGATATATATAAGTACTACCGGTGTAAAACATTTGCAAAGAAGAGTTTTGTAAAGGACCAATGACAGCAGAAGAGAGGAGAGGGATAAACTCTTATTGGAATTACAAATTTTCAACGTGTAAAACATTTCAAGGTAAAAACGCTCTCGTAATTTTGCAGTTTCGTGGCCACCTCAATCCCTTGACCTGATTCCGATGTATTTCTGTTTCTGGGGTTACTTAAAATCTAAGATGCACGTATCAATTCCACAAGAATTATCAGAATTGAAAGATGCTATAAAACGTGAAATTATACAGATTCCTACTACAACGTTACGTTCGTCAGTGATAAACAATTTCCCGCATGCAATGCGTTATCGTCTGAAAATATGGGAATGCTGACTACTTATAATTCTTAATATTTTTCCATTCTTCTTTCTTGTTTTGTCATCGGTCCTTTACAATGCTCTTTTTTGCAAATGTTTTTCGCCGGCAATTTTCATCATACTTGCATCGTCCCAACGCCATTTGTGGTTTTTCAATTTACTGATCAATTATTGCGGGAAAAGTGAGTGTTGCCCCATTGGGATATTTAAAACTGTTTTGATTTCAGTCGCAATTTTGGGAGCTTTATTGTTTCAAATCATCACAATCTCGAGCATATTATTTTCAAATAACAACATCTGAAATTCCATTTTGATAGGGGGAGCGGAGAACCAGGTACTCATGCTCGGGTGGAGGACTATGTTATTCAAAATTTGATTAGTTTAGTTACCGTTGTTTTTTCAAGATGCAAGAAATATCAGTGCATTCATACACATTTAATTTCTATAAATGTAATACAGGGAAATAATATTTGGTGGTAGCAGTATGAAGAGTGACACAGTGTGTTAAGTGTTTCGACGCAAAATGCCCTTCCGAGACTAATATGCCATTCGGGACTAAAGTCCCTTTTGCCTTAACAATATAACGAGCAGTCTCTTAAAAGCGACCCATGACTTTTTGTTATATAAAGCAATGAGAAAATTTTGTAGTAAACCTTCAAATAAAGAAATAAACAGTAACGACTAATTTTATTTCGACCAATATTTTAAATAAGGCTAGAAATTCGTTTACTTTTATATAATGCCTACACCCTACACTTACCTACTCAAATATCTAAACAGAAAAATCTTTATGTTATCCAACATTCTGCAATGCAATATGTAACTCATTTTTATAATAGCCTTATTAGTAATAATTAAAAATAATTAAATTCTATATATATATATTTTAAAGATCGTTTTATTAAAATTACGAAACTTGATTCTCCTATGCGTATCAATCACTAAAATAGGACAGTTTAAGTGCTTTAATGGCCCTTTACTTGCGCTTCATTAATATTAATATAGTAGCTGGATGCTTCTGTATTTTTAGTTACCGTAGTCGTTTGAGATTTCAGATGAAATTCGCAACCGTTTTTGTACATAGTTTGGATGTACAGTTATATAAATGAGGACATTTTATGGAAGTATGATGCATTTTTAATTTGTACTTTAGTTCGCTGTTGTTACTAAAACACTAATTGCCTGTGTTGGTTACTCATTGCTATCACATTTTACTTTATTAAATAATGCATTGTTAGGGATTTTGTATTTAGTTAACTATTTTTGGTAGAATGGTAATTAAAATTGTTTTATTTTTCAGTGCAATGCAGCGTGTGACGATTTTTTAACGGCCGAAAAAGTAAAAATACAAGAGCACCTGCATTTAGCATTTAATAAATAGATATCTCGTAATTGTACTCTTTTGTTTTCCAGAAACCCCGAGAAAATGCAAATTGCCAGAATGTTCTCGCGCATGATTAAAAAGGCTTTAAAAAGACATCTAAGCAGAAACATCTAAGCTCAGTTGTTTTCAGTGAACTGTTGCTGCTTACTTCTCTGTTGTAATTTTGAGATCGGATTAGCTTTCTCTGCGCTTTGAATTGTGTTCTATTTAACGTTTTAGTTGTTCGAGGTCCCTTACATTTAGCTGTTAGCTAAAAGAGTGGAACCCCACAGAATAAAGGACTCTTTTTTTCAAAATAGATTGTAAAATAAATTTAAAATATGGCTTTTCGTGATGTCTACGTACGTATGTACGTTTATCGCATAGTTGGAAAACGATTAGCCGTAGAACGTTGAAATTTTGCATATGGAACTACTTTAGCATGTAGGCGCACACATCCTTTTTTTACTGCAATCGGCAGGGACAAACGTATATATATATAGAGATATATATGTAGTATATAAACATCCACTCCCTTATCCGGCTAAAAGTCTTTATCCGGCCTGTATTTTTACAATCGTTTTCGCACTTATATACTTCCAATTACAGAAGAGTTTTAATATCGAAAACATTCATGTTTTTGCAATGTCAAATTAAAAAAAAAATTTTAGACTAATAATGAAATCTAACTCCCGGTTCCTCTACCTATTTGGGAAATTCTCTACTCTATGTGTAAAAAATAAAATTATAAGAAATTTGATTCCCGTACGACAAACATTGAACGGAATATTTAGTTTTAAAGTTCGCAATTTTTTATGTCATTTTCAACTTGCCTTGAGGCAACGGTTAAGTCAGAATTAAGTCAAATTAAGTCAGAATAATTTGATAGAGTATTCACCATCTATCTTTCTGTAAGTTATGGAATTTTTATGTCTTCTTCACATCTATTGTATTCAATAAATAGTAACAGCTATTTGAATGTAAACTCTGTTTAATAACGATTCTAATTGTAATTATGTATTATAATTACAATTATAATACATAATTATATTTAAGACATTATAATTATAAATAATGTATAACATTGTAATTATAAATAATGAAGAATCTACATGCATGTAGGCACACCAGCACCTGAGCGGGAGAGCCGCTGAACACTGGTAGTTTGTCCTGGATTAGATTTCAAGCGAACCGGCTGGCTACCTGGTTGTTTTCGTGGGTTTCCCACGTGTAACGTGGATATGAGCTTGTTTCCCTTACAAAGTCCTCCACGAAGGCATCCCTCCACTTAAGCAGATAACTCTCGGGTAATTTGTCATAATCCAATGAATCAAACCAAACTATATGCGCATATCTTCGTAACTCACACTATGGAAAACTACTTCACCTAGATCAGGTGTTCTCAACCCTTTTGTTGCTTCATGTACCCCTTTAAAGTTTTCCTTGGCAATTATTGTCCGCCTCCCAATTCAAAAACTTGAAAAATACATGTACATTTACCGAAGTTTAGATTATTTTTTAAACCGTTGTCTAATTAAGCAAGAAAATGTACAGGAAATGTTAGTAAATACCAAAACTTGAGTAAAATTACTTTTTATATTCATAAAATAAAACTAAATGCTTAATACAGATGAATAAAACCTGTATATGAGTGTGCATCCACTGAGAAAAGCGCAATATATTTATCCTTCGATTTTACTCAACAAATTGAGCGATTTGAAAGAAATATCTTCCTACTGCCAGAGTTAAAATATTTTTATCTTCCACGCGCAGTGGTCTTCAGATCACTCGCTGCGCGTAGTCTAATAGTTATTTTTTAAATTTATTCCGCTATTAATTAACGAATCAAACGATTTAAAAGGAATAAAAGCAGATTCATTAAAATGATTTTGTACGTTTTCTGTTCTTCTGCCTTAAGAACGGATAATTAAAAAAGATATTTGCTTACTTCTAAAATTCTGTTGCTTTTATCTTCCGTAAAGCACTTAAAGCTTAACAAACTTTTCTGCTCACGATCAAAATATAATTTTTACGTAAAGGCCCTTAAGAGGAAATTTTTCACTAGCACGTTTAGTTCGTGTAGAATTTTTCAAACCCTTATATTTGAGCACAGTCCTCTTTGTCCAATGGCTTCATGCTTTCAACTGGACTGGGAAGAGGGAGGGAATATCATAAATTTTTCAGATAGTTCTGTTTCTTTTCTGCTACGTATATCAGATTGCATACAAATTCGAGATTTAATCTTTTGTTAGTTTTACTGAAAATGTTTAAAAAACTCTTCGTTTCTGATACCATGTTTGCTCTCAAAAATCCACTGCCGTATTCTTTTGTAAATAGAGTGGTTTCAATGTATTTATATCTGGACGACAATAATAAAAAGGGAAATAAAAAAAGTGAAAGAATTACTTTATCTTTCAAACAGAAGATGAAAAATAAATTTTGAATTCATAGAATTTAAATTCAAACCATATTTAGAAGCGGAAATTCACCGCGAGTAGAAGCAAATGGAGTAAATAAAGTACGCTGAAATTACATTTCTGACAAACTTCAGGTTTGGAGAGGTTTATTTATGTCCTTTCCCATGAAGCTCGTAATTGTGGATAGTTTATATTATACGTATGTATGTGTGCGATGATCAAAATGTATTGTTGCGTTTTACGGGTTCGTGGATTTGAGAGTATCCGATGAAAACACGATGCAGAACAATAAAAAGCACAATTTATTTACAGGAATCACTATTTACAGCACAGTTCCAAAATTACTTTTAAAAGCGTCGAAAATCTACAATAAATACGCTGAAACAATCAGCAACACAGCTTCAGGCTGTAACTGTACAGGTAGCTTCACGGCAACACTAAGCTTCTAATAAACACCGTGGAACAATCACCAATACACTGTCAAGCTATACTGTAAAGATAGCTTCACGGCAAAGCACTATTTCGATTGCTTTCCGTTCACAAAACTCTCGCGTAGCAGCTATTCTCACAACTAATCACACTGCTCGCAACACTTCACAATTTCGCAACTAACTTCGCAACTAACTCAACTAACTCCTCACAATCTTC
This sequence comes from Stegodyphus mimosarum, assembly GCA_000611955.2. Classification (NCBI taxonomy): domain Eukaryota; kingdom Metazoa; phylum Arthropoda; class Arachnida; order Araneae; family Eresidae; genus Stegodyphus; species Stegodyphus mimosarum. Next base: position 235,088 of record KK116133.1, read on the forward strand.
TCGCAACTTACTTCGCAACTCAACTAACTGGCTCTCAGACACGCAAGGGTTTATATAGCTTTTCTTTAAGTTCGACACGTTTCGAGATATATCTCGACAGGAAATTATTCTAGAAGCTTCCCGATTGGACCATGGGATATCGCCAATTTGGTCGCCAAATGGGCGATAAAGTCGCCAATCTGGCAACCCTACCATACACTATTTTATGGCAACCCTAGTGCTATGCCGGAAAGCTTACATACAGGCGCAACCGCCGAATTTTTCGCAACACTGCCCCCTCCCAAGGGCTGCACGTCCCGGGCAGTACAATCCCTGGTGGGGAGCCAAAAAGAAATAATCGAAAAAGCTACAAAACAAATAAATTACAATAATAACAAAATTTGCAAATATTTACAGTATTTACAAATAACAAAAACATTCACACTAATTACAAAGGTCTATATACAAGCAACTATGCATAAGTAATACAATTAAACATAAAAACATTACGAAATACGGGGTACCCATAACAAAAGTAACTATCACTAATTACTATGGCCATAGTATGGAGCTAACCTATCATAAAGTACAATCTTAGGTTTGGAATTGGGAGACTTACGGATCCGTATTACGACGTCATTCAGTCTGTTGAGGACTGTGTAGGGACCTTCCCAATGCGATTGCAGTTTGGGAGAAATGCCCTTACGACGGCTCGGATTCCACAGCCAAACCTTGTCGTTTTCCTGGAACTTATGTTCGGTCGCTCTTGCGTCGTACCTCTTCTTCATCCTGTCCGTCGAGATGTTAATTCGCTCTCGAGCAAACCTGTGCATCGTTTCCAACCGGGCTTGGAGATCTTGAACGTACTCCTCAGGAGAGGACTGTAGATCCGGAGGACGGCCGAAAAGCAGGTCACTCGGAAGACGGAGATCACGACCGAAGAGCATTTGAGAAGGGGAATAGCCGGTACTCTCGTGGACGGCACTACGGTAAGCAAGCAGGAACAGGGGCAGCTTACGATCCCAGTCTTCTTGGTTCTTGGAAACCATAAGCGATAGGTGGTTCAAGATTGTGCGGTTAAATCTCTCCACCATGCCGTCAGACTGCGGATGTAACGGGGTGGTCTGTGTTTTCTTTATTTCCAATAAGTCGCACAGTCCTTTGAACACAGCCGAAGTGAAGTTCCTGCCTTGGTCGGTATGAATCTGGAGGGGAGTTCCAAATCTAGATACCCAGTTCTGCAACAGGACTTCAGCCGTAGTGACAGCCTCTTGGTCTGGAATTGGATATGCTTCAGGCCACTTCGTAAAATAATCCATGACAACTAGAATGTATCTGTTGCCATCTTTAGTCCATGGCAGAGGTCCCAGTATATCAAGGGCAATTCGCTCGAAAGGCGCTCCAACGTTGTATCGCTGCAGTCTTCCGCGACAGCGTTCCTTCGGTCCTTTCTTGGCTGCGCAGGCATCGCAAGACCGGCACCATTTCTCAACGTCGTTTCTTGCGGAACTCCAAAAGAAGCGCTCTCGAACTTTGTTTAATGTCTTCATATAGCCGAAATGCCCTCCTGTTGGGCTGCTGTGTATTTCTTTCAGGACATCAGGTATTCGGTTTTGAGGAAGCAGCAGCTGCCATCTTTTATTAGTTCCATCGTCGCTTTCCCACAGTCGATATAAGACTCCATTTCGAAGGTGAAGTGAGTCCCAGAGAGCCCAGTACCTTTTAGTCATAGGACTGAAGATGGAAACGTCCTGCCACTTGGGTTTCGTAGCCGATGATTCCTTCAGCTCTATTATTGGCTTAATGTTAGGATCCGCCAACTGGTCTTCTCTAACTTTTTCATGACTCCACGGATCTGGCTCCGATGCTGTTGAAGATGTTACTTGTCGGATGCTAGGATTCGCCAAACCATACTTAGCTTGTGCTCTTGAACAATACCCGCAATGCGCAGGACAAGGCTTCCTAGATAAAGCATCCGCATTTCCATGGGAGGAGCCTTTACGATGTTTTATTTCAAAGTCATATTCCTGGAGTCTTTGAATCCATCTGGCTATCTGTCCTTCAGGATTTTTGAAATTCAATAGCCAAGTTAGGGAAGCATGATCGGTGCGGAGCAAGAATTTTCTGCCATAGAGATAATGATGGAAATGCTCTATGGCTTTTACGATAGCGAGCAATTCTTTCCGAGTGACGCAATAATTCCTTTCCGGTTTTGACAAGCACTTACTCCAATAGGCTATCACTCGCTCTTCACCGTCAATCATCTGGGAAAGGACAGCTCCAACACTTTCGTTGCTTGCATCCGTATCAAGTATGAATTGTTTGTCGATCTGGGGATATGCGAGCACAGGCGTAGATGTTAATGCCGTCTTCAGCTCATTAAAAGATTTTTCGCATTCCTCAGTCCACACGAATTTCTGTTTATTTTCCGTTAATCTATGCAGAGGTCTTGCGATGTTGGAGAACCCCTTTACAAATCTTCTGTAATAAGTGCAGAGTCCCAGGAAGCTCCGAAGTTGATGAACATCCACAGGGCGTTCCCAGTCCTTGACTGCCAAAACTTTCTCTGGATCCGTACGGACACCTTCGGCGGAGATGATGTGACCCAGATAGGTGACTTCGCTGCGGAACAGCTTGCATTTAGAAGGACTTAGTTTGAGGTTGGCATCTTTCAATTTTTGGAACACCTTCCTGATGTTTTCTAGATGTTCCTCGAACGTACGGCCCACTATAATGATGTCGTCAAGGTAAACCAGACAGGACTCGTAAGATAGGCCACGAAGCACTGTTTCCATCAAGCGTTCAAATGTTGCAGGGGCGTTACAGAGTCCAAACGGCATAACTTTAAACTGCCACAGTCCTTGGCCAGTAGTGAACGCAGTTTTCTCTCTATCGTCCGGGTGAATTTCCACTTGCCAGTATCCGCTCTTAAGGTCCAGAGTGGAGAACCATTTGTGTCCTGATAGCGTGTCTAGTGTGTCGTCAATCCTCGGAAGAGGGTAGCTGTCTTTCTTAGTGATATTATTTAGCTTCCGGTAGTCGACACAAAATCTTGTCGAGCCGTCTTTCTTCCGGACGAGAACTATAGGAGATGCCCATGGACTTGTGGATGGCTCGATGATGTCACTTTCTTGCATCTCCTTTAGAAGATTTCCAACCTCTTCCTGCTTTGCGAATGGTAGGCGTCTGGGATGTTGCTTGATCGGTGAGTGATCACCCGTGTCAATTCGATGTTGTGTCAATTTCGTGCGGCCAACATCTCTGGATGTTCGAGAAAATAGATCTTCAAATTCACTAATTGTTTTCTCTGCTGCACATTTCTGTTCGGCGGTTAAGTTTGTTCTCTGCAGCAGTTCATCAATTAATTTCGCTGTTGACTCAGTGGGCATTGCAGGTGGGGCCTTGTAAACGCACGTAACCGGCGTGCAGGTTGCTAGCACTTTACCCTTCTGGATTGTTCTCGGACTATGGCTAACATTCGCCACTCTCACGGGGACGAAATTTTTGGAGAGGTCCACTAATGTAGAGGCGACTAATACATTTCTCGAGCTATTTTCGGGATATTCAATTATTCCAAACTTGAAGCTATTTCTGTTTTCTATGCAGCCGGATATTAGTAATTCTGTCATCGGAGGGATCGTGACGTCCGTTTTCGCTATTACTTGGTGAGCTGAAGGAATATCACTCTTCACTTCAAACACGGGTATATCCTCCCTCGCAGAGTGCATTTCGTTGCGTTTGAAGTCCAGTGTAAAGTCATATTTCCGCAAAAAGTCTAGTCCAAGTATTAATTCGTCCGCGATGTCAGCGACGAATGCCAAGTGCTGGTAAGTCTCATTTCCGAAGGTAATGGTGATGTTAATTTTACCTTCAATGGGGATCTTGTCACCTGTCACTGTCTGTAGAGTCACACAGGGCGGAGTCCAGCGCAAAGTCTCGTTTAGTTCCCGCGCTACGTCTGTTCTGACGATGGTTACGTTGGCTCCCGTATCGATGATCATCTTACAAGGGTGTTTATTCACGTATCCTTCGACGAACAATCCGTTATCTCCGCCGCTCATTGACGAGATCTGAAGAACTTTCAGAGAGGCTACATCTCTGCCTGGCAACCTCCGCCCCGTGAGATTGCCGCATTTTAGTTTCCTTGGAGCTGCCTCCCGGTCTTGGCTCACGTGACAGTTCTTGCGCAGATGTCCTTCGAGTCCGCAATTCCAGCACTTCATTGCTTTCTTGTCGGTGTTTCTGTTATTTGGCTTATTTAACGCTTCCCGAATCTCTTTTAACATTTCTTGTTTAAATTTTCTGACATCAAAATTTTCATTTTCTACTTTAGCCGCTCTGATCGGATGACGATCTTTTCGAGTTGCCTGCTGAGCCAACTCAAACTTCATCGCATAGATTAATGCAGATTTCAGGTCTTTGAAATCTGCCAACCTGAGAGCCTTCTGAATTTCCTGATCCTTGACTGCATCGACGAAATGCATAAGGGCCAGATTTTCACGGACATCGGGTGGACAGTCCGGATATGCATGGTGCGCCAGCCTTTCAATATCAGTTGCTAGTTCTTGGAGGCTTTCAGTCGTTTTCTGTTGGCGGGTTTTGAGTTGGAGACGGCTACAGTCCTTTACGCATTTTTCTCCGAATCTGAGTTCTAGTGCGTTCGAGAGGGCATCAAAACTGGAAATCTGGTCTTGTGGCAGAACTCCTAGGATATCTGCAGCATCGCCTCGGAGTGATGCAGCTAGCTGTGATGCCTTCATCTGGGAATCCCATCTGTTAGTGTCAGCCACGATGGCGAACTGGGTCTTGTACACATTCCACGACGATTTTCCGTCGTACGTACTGGGTTTGATTGCCGTATGAGGAGAACCTGGGAGAATCTTAAAATCTTCAATTTCTCTCTTCGGCTCAGTTCGTTTTTCTTTCAACATGTCTACCTCTTCCCGAAACTTCCTAAATTTTTCTTCGAATCTTTCTTCCATATCGGCTATTTTAGTTGCAGCTTCCTCCTTCAGTTCCTCTTTCATATCTTGTAATTTGGTTTTGGTTTCCTCTCTAAGCTCCATGATGTCGCTTCTAACCTTGTTTTGCTCCATTTCCATCTGTCGCAGTTGCTCTTGAAGCTTTTCTTGTCCGGCTTTTATTTCTTGTTTCATCTCTTCTTGTCTGGCGTCCATCTTTTCTTGTCCGGCTTTCATGTCTTGTTTCATCTCCTCTTGTCTGGCGTCCATCTTTTCTTGTCCGGCTTTCAGAGCTGCTAACATGTCGGCTTTCAGAGCTGCTAACATGTCCATCAAAGCATTCATTTCCTCCGCCATTGCTTTCTCCTGTAGATGGGTGACTGGCATTCACTCTCAAACACTAACTCATTCACTCTTCCTGACACCAGTTGTTGCGTTTTACGGGTTCGTGGATTTGAGAGTATCCGATGAAAACACGATGCAGAACAATAAAAAGCACAATTTATTTACAGGAATCACTATTTACAGCACAGTTCCAAAATTACTTTTAAAAGCGTCGAAAATCTACAATAAATACGCTGAAACAATCAGCAACACAGCTTCAGGCTGTAACTGTAAAGGTAGCTTCACGGCAACACTAAACTTATAATAAAACACCGTGGAACAATCACCAATCCACTTTCAAGCTATACTGTAAAGATAGCTTCACGGCAAAGCACTATCTCGATTGCTTTCCGTTCACAGAACTCTCGCGTAGCAGCTATTCTCACAACTAATCACACTGCTCGCAACTTGCAACAACTAACTCCTCGCTCTCGGACACGCAAGGGTTTATATAGCTTTTCTTTAAGTTCGACACGTTTCGAGATATATCTCGACAGGAAATTATTCTAGAAGCTTCCCGATTGGACCATGGGATATCGCCAATTTGGTCGCCAAATGGGCGATAAAGTCGCCAATCTGGCAACCCTACCATACACTATTTTATGGCAACCCTAGTGCTATGCCGGAAAGCTTACATACAGGCGCAACCGCCGAATTTTTCGCAACAGTATTCTTTCGTGGGCTTAATGTCCAACTGGTTTACTTTGTTTTGGTTGTTTACATAGACATTACATCCTTTCAAATAATCCTAGCATGTTTAAGACATCCGGCTACGTTCTAATCATCAACTTTGGTGAAATTTTTCAAAATGTTTTATTACTTTATTTTACTTTATTTATTTTAAGAAGCTTATATATTAAGCTTCCCAAAACTGTTTTTGTTTTTTTCCTCTGGTCGGTAGAAGCAGAATTACGGTTGCTCTTTTTCTACGCCGTGAAGGAGAAGCATAATTCGCAAGCTCACATCAGTATCGCCACTGAAGGAGGGGTTTTAAAAATGGACCAACAAGCTTCTGTTGCTCTTGTGACGCTGAATTTTTGGAACTGTGCCCATATCAGCCTATTTTTGTAGTAGTTTACGTTTTATTTTGCATTTGTTTCGCAGTTATTATGTATGACGAACAAATACTGCTATCATTTGTGTAGAAAATCTCGTTCATTTAACATTATAAGTTTATTTAAGCGTCAACATTTCACTTTTGCGAAACGTGTCATGCACTTTTTTCGAATTAATGTTTGTGGCATATTATCTCTCTTCATATCGAGAAAATGACTCAAACTAAATTTAGCCTCGAATATTTTGCATTTATCATCACCTGTGGATTGAGAGATTTCAAGTGTATAACTTTTTTATCGAGCTGAGAAAATCCGGAAGAATTACAGTAAATCCCAGTATTTTCTTATCTCAACGGAATCTTCATTCCTTTGATTTCGAAAGTGTAAGATTCAAAGCATATATTGTGAATGATCTGATTATACCTATCATTAACATGAAACATATTACTTATGAATAAATTAAATATACTCGTTGTGAACAAGAAAATTTATTCTGTTGAAGAGCATATTTTATTCAGGCAAATATTTAAGAGTAAACAGTTATTAATGTGATATTTAACATAATAAATATGTAGGAATGCAAATTAGGAAAGTTCACTTTGAATAAACTTGTGCATTGCCTATTATTATAAGGCGTCTTTTTCACATAATCTGCAATAAAAAATCCTAAAACTTCTATTTACATATATGATGATGCTTATATTTGATCTAATTTCCCACTGAAAGGATTTGACAGAAATCCACGATGCTTTAGTTATTTTGTACAGGAAATTGTGTGGCGAAACATATTCAACCACCTTGCTTAAACCGCGGCAAAGGCTATGTGAAATGACAGAAATATTACTGGAAACCCATTGGTCCATTACAGAAGCCACTCCCTCAGTGACGATACAGATATGCACTTACGATATATGCGAATCGGAAATTTCTGCTGAAGAACCCGGAAGCTGATGCCTAAATGTACAAAGACCACTCTAAATAACTTTAAATTGAGAATTTTCAATTTGAATACTTCTCTTAATGTTAAGAGATGATTTTGAACCTTTGCATTTTTTGCTAAGTGCTCGGAAACAAGATTAGTTTTTGAAATTTAATTTTCATGCTCGGCAACTTTTTCTTTCCCTTCTATTTGTGTTAGCATTACATTAAACGTATTTTTTACTGTACAGAATTAGGTAGTATAGACTTATAGAAGGAACCTTTTCATAAAGAGTGTTTTAAATTTTCTACCTGTGTAATTATTTATTCTTAAGTTTAATGTTTTAGTTACGTTAAACTTAATTTTTCAGAAATTTAAATTTTATCAACTTTTCTATTTTGAAGAACACTTTAACTTAAACTATTACTATAGTAATTTGATGAAACTTTACACAAATATTCTGTGAAATAGTGTGAATTAAATAGAGTAAAAGTTTAGCTTTATGTACATATTCAAGCGTTTTTCAGAAAATTTTGAACACTGAAACAGAGAAATTTCTCAAAAAATAGCTAGCGCATGTACTCAAACAGGTATATTAAAGAGACATTTCACTTTATTACTTAGCTGTTAGTCCATTTAATGCATTATACCTTAATATATATAAGTGACAAATGCAGAGAGAAAATATTGATAAATATTTTTGTGGAAAGATATCTAGTAATTCTGAACTTCGGTTTTACGCAAAATGTAATAAAAAACATCAAACTTTATACTTTCATAATATATTCATTACTTCTTACTATCATTTAAAGTAGTATTCTGCAATATAACACCAATAATAGATTTAATTTGTTCTATTTTCCCAAATTTGGATATCGAACATTCTTGGATATCTTAAATAGTTATTAAACAATTTACTAAACATAACATAAATAATTTAGAATAACATAAATAATTTACTAAACATTACATATTTAAACTAAAAGTAAACAAGTTATGAAAAATGTCCTAATTTTTAGAGAAACATTTTCTTATCTAGTTTATTTCTTTCTAAGTGTGAAAAACCACCAGAATAAATAAATGACAACCTAATTTCTTTCTCCTATTTATTAAATGTTTCTTCGGAGTATAAATACAAATACACATGTTTGCATGCATATAAGCTCTATTTACTATTTTGGCAAAATATTTTATGCTATGATACATAACAGAATGTTGCTTATTTAGAGGAAAATCCACTGAACACAGTTAAATTTTATAATGTCATATTTTGAGCTAATTTTACGTAAAAGCGGAAGTTTGAAACTTATCTGAAATTGAGTTCAAGACCATACTGTCATTTGAAACTGATTAAAATCGTTCAAACTTTAAGTGTAAGGAAACGTATAATTGCTCAATTTAAACTTTGGATGTTATCTTTTTTTGCTCAGCTTGAAAACAAAGGATGATGTTAAGGGGGCACATACACCTTAAAACCCTTAAGATCTTCAGATATGTGATTGTTGCAAGAATTGAGATATTTTATTTATTTTAAAAGCAATTACTTCCAACTTTTTACAACTGACAACACAATATAGCTACTTTCGGAACTAGTAAGGAGAAAGTTTGTGTTGCCACAAATATTTTTACAATTTAATCTGCTTTGTGCCAAAAGTTTTTATGCGTTCAGGTCATGTTTCCACCTTGCGCGCATGATATTTTAGAAATGGCTAATGATACTGGAAATTTGATGGAATTCTTTATATGGGTACTATCTTCTAACTGAACAAGAAATCTGATGAATATTTTAATGTTAAAAAATTCTATGCACGAAAACATTACAGATATTTTGAATAAACTACATTTTATGAACTCAACTCAAAATAAAATAAAAATTTAGCATCAAATTCTTAGGATTTTTGGTTCACAGTAGGTTTCAAATGTTACAAAAGCTATATATTAAATATGAAATTAAATTATACAACAGAATGCTTTGAACTGAGCGCGCAAAGTGGAAACATGGCGTGAACGCATAAAACATTTTGTCACAAAGCAGATTAAATTATGAAAATATTTGTGGCAGCAGAAACTTTCTGGTTACTAGTTCAGAAAGCAGCTATATTATGTAGTCCGCTGTAAAAAGTTAGAAGTAATCGCTTTTAAAATAAGAAAAAAAAATATCCAAATTCTTGCAACAGTCACATGTTCGGAGATCGTAAGGGTTTTAAGGTGTATATGCCCCCTTAAAATGCACCCTTTAATTTACTATCTAAAATTGCACATAAAGCTTTTATTACTTGTTCTCCCATTGGCGAATAGTTACTCTAAATTATATGGTACATAAATACAGTATAGCGTAAGAAAGCAGTGTTTATACACAATCTCCTCAGTGTTATTATTATACATCAAGTAGCTCATTACATATTAAGTGAAATTTAATGTTTCGGTAATATGATGACTAGGTGGGAATTTTCTGCAAGTATAACAGAATCCGGTGTTTGAAATATAAAGACGTGTTCCGTCGTTCATGTAATTATGCCTAAAGACGTATTTCAGATCCAAGAGCCAAATTAATGCCTTTTCAAGGCAAAAAACACCAAAGCATTGAAGTCAGTAAACAAGAAAGAAAAAAATCTTGTAATAACCTAGGTAAAAAGTAACTGAACAGATAGATTATATGGAGGTTCTAGCTTGATTGATAAGAATGTACTGAGGTTGTAATTTGTGTATTTACGTCAGCTGATGTGTTATTTTGCGACGTCTTCAAAATAAAATCCTACCTATATGTAATTTGATATCTGCTTTCTATGAGTAGATTGTAATGGGAAAAGCTTATTAACAGATTCTATCTGTACTCTGATCACGCACTGTTACTGAAAATATAAAATGTGTTCGGGATGATTTTTCATACAAGGTAAACAAACAGTAATGGAATTTCATGTAATTATCCATTGCTTCTAATTATCATCTAGTAAAACGTTTATAAAATTAGTATCAAAAGGTTATTAGTCCAAAGGGGCAATTTTCCCTCAAGGACTATTAATTTCGTTTTGGCATTTTCAGTTGAAAGCTATGAACGGCGAATTACTTTTCAAACTATTGTCACCAAATATTAGAGCCCTGTATTATACTTAAAGAAATGAAATAATGAAGACTCCGCATAAATGTATATATGTTTCTAGCATTGTCATAAAAAAACGGTACCTAGAGCCCTCCAATTTTGAATAACGTAATCTTCCACAGAATATGGGCATGTGGAAGCCCTAATTTTAATTTGAAATCTTTTTTGTTATTTATTTTATCTTTTATACACCTTTAACGAATTTTTATCTTCCAAATTTTATCTAATTTTTATCTTTATTTCAAAGCGAGCAATGGCAACATTATACGAAACAAAAAACCATTTATATCTCCAGCGCACGAGACTCTGTATCGGAAATTCTAAAGGTATGCTCATTTTAAAATTATTTTGCGATATTGCTGTTGAACTGAATTTTATAGTTTGAGTTCGTAGAACATGATATTTAATAAATAAAGGTAACACAGAAAACGTTAAAAGAACGCTCTTTTAGATGTAATTTAAAATCTGAAACGTTTCAATTTTTTTTCTTTTTTTCTTTTTATTTTTGCATATATTAAACCGAGAAAAATGTCATTAGGTTTCGATAAAAGAACTTTTTAAAAATCTGAAAAGTTTCAGATTTTAATCGTCACCGAAAAAGGATTTATTAAAATTCTTTACTCTATCGCTGAATTCGCAGCCTACCACTCACTCCTGCTACCCCCCTTCTTTTTTTAGCTTTCTGATTAAGCATTATTTCTTTACACTTACGCCATATACTATTCAACAGCAAAATTATAAAAATTTCAAAAGCAGCATACGTTTAGAATTCCCAATGCAGCGTTAAGTGTTTGCATAAATTGGACCTCCTCGCCCAATCCATCTCTTGTGGTGTACGCATTCTCCTTAATATCCGCTCGAATAAAACATCACATACAAAAGTACTAGAACAAACACATCAAAAGTAAACATAACATTGCAATAGTTGCCAAAAACAAAAGAGAGAAAAATGCAATTAATACGCAGACGATATTTAGAAAAGTAGAGATATTTAGACTGGAAAATGAAATTATCTGAAATTAACCACACGCGCAGACGATATTTACAAAAGTAAAGATATTCAAACCTGAAAAGGAAAATATATACGTTATTTCATCAATAAATGCCATAAGTTTGTTTATATCTTCATTATTTTATGAGTTATTAAACATCAAAATGGATCCGGGACTTTATAAACACCCTGTACTACATCGGCATCTTAAATACTTATGTATGAAAATTTTTGAGAACCTTCTTCTCCCAAGCAGGCTTTAAAAAAGATGATCAATACAATATATGCAATAAGTCATTTTGCTAATAATGAATAAGTTATATTTACGAATAAAATTGAAAGTTACAAATGTCCGAAAATAAATGTGAACCGCCGTATAAATTTTGAGAAATATTTTATTTTTCGTCTGTGTTCTAAGACTTCAGTAAGAATGAATGACATCCCCCTGAATTCCATTCCTACAAAGATCGTTATATGATTACCCTCTTTGCTGCAATAAAAATAAAATAAAACAAATGGATTCTTAACTAATTCATGTAAACAATATTGCAAATGTAAGACTTATCAAGACTGCAGCTTAAATAATTAAAAAGATACATAACGTAATTTCCGACTCGCATCTTGTTTAAAACTATTTACTTGGCAAAAATGCGGGAATGTTTCAATCGCTGGTAGTTATTTTAAGTGACGTTGCCATGGAAACCACCGAACAGTATCAGACAGCTGCCATTCCGAATTAAGTAAATGAAACCTCGGGAATTCTTTTCAAAAAGTTGTTCTTCTTCAGTGTTTGAATTAATATCGAAAACATTTAGACACTGAAACGATAAAATGCCATTAATTTTGACGACAGAGGAACATTTCCCATGAAAACAAAATACCAATTTTTTATATCTTTTATATTTTTTCTTGGAAGATTCTTAATAACTGTCAGAAGCGTCATCTAACTTCCGAGTTCAAGTTGATTCTATTGCTTTGTTCTTCCTCGTCCGTTGGCATTCCAAACATATATCAGTGTCATCCATGTTCTCTTTATTGTCTTTTCTGTGATGGTCCGTCCAAAAATAAGCAGACAGGCACGATATTAATTGTTACACATATTTTCTTTTATATGTGCGTGATGTTCAGCAAACTCAAAACAGGCTTTCTATTTTCTGTATAACGTAGATGAGATCTAAGATATTTGGTTTTTTATAAATTTATTTAGTAAGATAAACATGATTCTACATTTATTTTTATTTCAGTTACATTTCTGTGAATTTTATTTTTTAATCAAAAAGTTATATTCGCAGTGATGAATTTTTTGTATCCTTTCTTATTACACTTATGAGTGTAAGAAGGAGAAAAATCATCTGACATTTATATAAATAATGCTGCAGGGTTTATTTTAACCGAGCTTTTGCGTTAAGAGCTGTTTTTAAAAACATATAACAATATTAATGTTTATATAGCTTACTGCACGTGTCCTATGGTATAATAAATAATATTAATAAACCACTTTGATATACAGTGAAATGCGTTTAACACGAAAAGCTTAAAATGAAATATCGGTTAACATGAGATAACACAACAGTCCCTACAAACTGCTATGTATGTTCATGCATTTGTTTTTGTTTTAACACGAAACGAAACAAAATATGGAACTCACCAGCCGCCCTGGCAAGATTTAAGAGGGATATGAGATGAGAGGTGGTTTTATAAGGTAAGTTTCCCGCCTTCTTAAAATACCTTTGTCGTGTAGTGGTCAGCACGCTCGACGCGTATTCACATGGCCCGTGGTTTGAGTCCCGGAGAGAGAATCGCTCATTTTTCATCTCTTTTGCTTTCCAAAAAATACCTAGTATCTGTACAAGTGGCGCCCAAACAAAAAAGGTGGTGGATGATGATTCTCCACCACCAAGATTTGGCGATTGGTTCCCCTAATCCCCAGTCGCCCTTTAAAACGGGGAGTACATAAGATACTTCTCCCGCCTTCCTAGCATGCCTTCGTGGTGTAATGGTCAGCACGCTCGGCGCGTATTCGTAAGGTCCGTGGTTCGAATCCCAACGAGGGCATTGCTCTCGTCGGGATCTGTTTTTTCATCTGATTTTTCATCTGTTCTGCTTTTAAAAAATACCTAATCTCTACAGTTTCACATGTTTCGTAGAAAGGAGGCTAACTTGGGTTTGAAATACCATCGGAATTGCCTGTGAGACGAACCAATTTTGTTTATCTAAGCTACTTTCACCCTCCACGCCTACAAACACCCCACAAAAACATTTCATCCTCATTTTTGGAATTCCGTGACGAGTGCATCGCAGTGTGAGGGAAAATCAGTGAGTTTGGTTCTGGCTAAAAGAAATGGAGAAGGAAGATATTGAAACTCGGCCGACACTTAATGAAATGTTTGAGAAAGTTTCTGTGTTATTGTATTGTCCTTCTGTATCATCTGAAGAATTCGTTGCAGTAGATGATGATAATGTGTGTACAATTCCAATTATGGCAGACAAAGACATTTAGGAGTTCGTTCGAAGCTCAAAAAATATCATTGATGTAGATTCCGACGACGAAAATGAAATGAATAAGAAATGAATGCAGCTTCTGTTCTCTGAAAATGAAATGATTGCAGCTTCTGTTCCCGCATCATCTAAAATGAGGAACGTCATGAAAAGTATGTGCAGTTATTTAAATGCACATTCCAAAGGTGAAAGGATTAACAAAATAGACGACATTGTCAACAATCTGCTGACAATTTGATTTTAAAAATACAATGCAAAGACAAATATCAGATCATTTTCGAAAAACTCAATAAATGTTTTGTTTTTCAGAAAACTTGAAAATTATGTATTAAATCAAGTTCTTGCGGATGCTTTTGTTTTATTGAATTTTATTAAACATATGCATATATACATGTCTATGTAAATAAAAACCAAATTCTTTTAACACGAAAAAATTATTTTAGTCACCTCAGTTTCGTGTTAAACGATTCTCACTGTATTCGAAATAAAGACATATGACTTACTTCACAATACACCAGAATTGCAATACTTGCAATACTCGGGAACTGCTGCTAGACATTAATCGATCTAAAAGTTAGTTAGTTTGTCCTTTAAAATTCCACAATTATTATTTGTGAGAACTGTTTAATTTATCTTTCAACTATTTAACTCTTTAACTTATCTGGCTTTATTACATTTCCTGTTGAAATATAAAACTCAACATATTAAAATACACATTTCTGATATTGTATTTATTCCTTTGTTATTTGTCACATGAACTTCTTAAAAGCTTTTATATCACGTTGTTTTTCATTAAGACAATGAATATAGAACGCTAGAGGGGCGAAGTCGTTGAATATTTGTAGTTGCCTGTGTTGTATTTAGGTTTGGTTTGGTTTGGTTTATTTGATTATGATAAAGCACTCAGAGAGTATCTGCTTAAGGGGACGGATGCCTTCGTGTCGGACTTTCTAAGGAAAACTGGCTCGTATACACTTCACATATAGAGGAAAACAACGAAAACGTCCATACAACTGCCCTTTCGTTTTTAGAGACCTTCGTAGCAGACTCCTCACACTAGGAGGACTATAATTCATTTAAATATCTATCTATGCTATCTATGAATTGTGTGTGTGTGTGCGTGTGCGTGTGCGTGTGTGTGTGTGTGTGCGTGTGCGTGTGTGTGTGTGTGTGTGTGTGTGTGTGTGTGTGTGAAGAGCTTCTTGTATTAAATGTCTTTTGAGTTTCAATTGCAATAAGAATTACGTAACCTCTCAACATACCTAATCATTATAAGGAGTCAGATACGCTACCTGCAAGCACTCAACTCAGGGTAAGCTGACTGTCACTCCTAGAGTATTGACCAAAACCATCCTCCCCAAGTCTCTCTAGATGAGAATTTCCTGAGCTCTTGTTTGCTTGAAATATTATATCACACCTTTTTGATTTTTCGGGATTCATTACAGCTGAAGACAATATCAGAGGAGCTGCAGAAGTATTGATTGGTGAGCGCTTTGTAATCGACAGGATTTCATACCAAATACAGCTCAGATTTCTAAAATCTTCTGACAATGGTCCTGAAGTTATGAATTTTGCAATATCAAATGGAACTGAACAAGTGATTGCTTCTGTAATGTCAGAATATGTCGCCTCGCGCTTCGCAACAGCTCAAAGATTGCGCTTTGTGAGGGTCCTCACTCACCAATTTCTTATCTTTAATGTGGTCCAATCAATATTTAAAAGCTACACATTTCTGAATAATTTATGTGGACTCGGCGTCTAGGGGATTTTATAGGCTGACGATACATATCTAGGTAACTAAAGTAGTTTATTTAACTATTGGTGAAGGTACATTAGTGGCTATTTACATTGGTGACTATTTACAAATGAAGAAAAGAGTGATAATCAAGAAGATACATCTTTGTTGTCTAATCATTACGTCTTAGTCGAAACACCACAGCTCATCTCATCTTCCATCAGCAATCTCTCTCGCGATACCGTTAGTCGTGTTGAGTTGTTGCCGTCCTCCTATTCACATTTATATAAATATCCATAGTATTTATAAATATCGCTATTGTGTTATATGATGTATCTTACTGATAATGATTATTTTAAAAGTATTTATATCATTTGAATAACTTGTAGAGAGATTAGGTTATTTTGAAGCAGCATTAAAAATGAGCAACGCCTTCGCCGGGAATCGAACCACGGACCTCTTGGTTACGCGTCGAGCGTGCTGACCTCTACACCACGAAGGCATGCGAGAAGACGGGAGAAATACCTTATATACTTCCCATTTCTCCCTTGGTCTTAAGTAACTAGAATGAAACATTTAATATTTGACAAAATAAACAAAAATTGGGATAGAAATTTTTTTACTACATATATATATATAAGACACATTTGTGCGTTTTAATAACTGATTACAAAGAATAACTTAATGTAATATTTTGTAGACAGTTTTTCTAGGTTTTTTATCTTCATGTTAATTATGCATTTATATTAATTTTCGTTTCAATTTAGTTTCATTATAAATTTACTTTTATATTTTGCATTTAAATAATAGTGTACCGGACGGGCGTCGGTGTACTTCTTGTCATTACTGGATTATCAGAAATATTATTTTGTATTTTAGTACAGTATATTTGCAGCGGTTTGAGTCACATAAGATAAAAAACGAACTTATTTTCAGATCTCATTATTCATCCGGTTTAATGTTTTAAATACTTACCCCTTCGAATGTTCTACATGAAGCATTAAACTGAGGGTGATTAATTAAGTTTTATCATCTCTCCTGCTACTAAATAACCTAATATCTCTACAAGACAACTACCGACACTTCCAAATAAATTAACCTTTTGTGAAGGTAGTTGTCTTAGAGAGATGATGTTTAATACAGATGTTTATTTCGTTATCAGAAATGCTGGCCACTTTCAGAGGTGGCCACTGTACATGTCTCTTTTTTTAAGCGAATGTGACTGGAAAGCAAACGTATGCAAGCCATATGTTACTGTACATAGTTCTCATGTCTTTCTTCAATATCAAAGAAATTAATTAATTAAATTAAGTAATCTTAAGGATTAGAAAGCCTTTGCAAACTTTTTAAAGTAAATTTCAGGTAATCGCCTCCCTACTTACAGTATTAAGTAACCCAGCACTCACTCTGTTCTCTCCTGCGCCATCGCCATTTTGGATTAATTTTAGCTTCTATTTCTTTAAAATGCTTTCCAAATAGCAAGATATTGGTGCAACAAATTATGTTAGTGCTACCTTTATTTTTTTTACTTCCTAATTATCTTTCTGAACTTTTTATATAATTTTTTAAAACCTGTAAGAAAAAAATTTCTCCAACTTTAACATTAAACGCGAGAAAATATTAATGCCCTAATCAATTTTTCCTAGGATGGGGTAATTTAATTATTTTAAGTTCTTTATATATATGTAAGATATAACAAAATACGATAGCTGCTTTAAAAAATAATTAGCGGCTTCAAAATTAACATTCTAGATTTGATGCTCTTCCTGTAAATTCATCTGTTCTTCCAAATTCCAGATCTTTCTATCGTTATGTAACGCTACTTGAAAAGGGGAACTAAAAATCAAATTTAACCAGTCATAGATTATCTGTACTTGTACATCAAATTTGGTATGAATACCTCTGGCGAATTAATTACGTCATTCCATTTCATTCCTTTCCCTAATTGCTGCTCTGTCATCCTCGCGCCTCTTTACTTCTCAACCGCCTACGCCTTATTATTAAAAAAAAAACAATGTACACTGCGCAAAAAAAAGGGGGGCCAGTTCTATATCTCCCATTGTACTGGGCTGATTGACGAAATTCAAATTGCGGTTTTCATGTCTCAAAAGCGCGACTTAGGATATATATTAGATTTATATATTTATATAAAGCATCATTCTAACATGGATATTATGTCACAAACTTAGACTTTTCTGAAATAACATAGAATTTTTTTCCATATTTCGAGTCTACAACTCAAATTATGCCTAAATATTAAATTTTGTAAAATTTGTTGCGAAATTTACGGAGAAATTCATAAATTTAACTTGGCGAATATTTTTCAGTTTGAGCCAAGAATACATAGAAACTTATCATATTTAGTTATGATTGAATAAATGTCTACCAACCTAATTGGATATGGGTGAGAATACAGGTTATTGATTTATCGAAATTTAAGTCTCTATCTTCATCTGCATGCCTTAACCACAGCCATGACGGAGAACGAAAGCCGGTAAGAGTTCCTGTGTCCTCTTCTACGCCTAAAATATTATGACATATATATATATTCTATTTGTTGTCGAGAGAAAAAAGTAGAAAAACTAGTTGAAAAATCTGCGCGTGGTGCTGCAAAATTTTTATACCATCTAATATGGGAATGAAATATATGAGAGAATTACTTAAGGATTGTAAGAACCATGATCCCCTACCTATTTTCATTTTTATGAATTTGCAAATTTTATAATATACATTTGGAACAGAAAAAGTAAAAAAGGTTGAAAATACAGAAACAGTAAAAACAAAAGTTAATCTTTTTTTATTTAAATCTCCAAACAGAATTTGTCTGACGATAGAGGCTTCAGTGAGTTGATCGGAATGAAACCCGGTTTTTGTTGTTCAGTTAATTCACTTAGTTTAAAGCTTCAGAACACTTTTCCCTTGACAAGTTCTGTTTGGAGCTTTAAACAAAAAAAAAAGATTAACTTTGGTTTTCACTGTGTTTGTATTTTAAACTTTTTTTACTTTTTCTGTTCCAAATGTATATTATAAAATTGGCAAATTCATAAAAATGGAAATAGGTAGGGGATCATGGTTCTTACAATTGTTAAGTAATTCTCTCATATATTTCATTTCCCATATTAGATGGTATAAATTTTACAGCACTACTGGCAGATTTTTCTACTAGATTTTCTAGTTTTTGTCCCGCAACAACAAATAGAAAATTTATCAACTTTCTCAGTATATATATATACTGAGAAAGTATATATATATATAATTAAAAATAGTAAAATTATTAAATAAATAGTTATAAA
>KK116133.1:254131-280289 GCA_000611955.2 Stegodyphus mimosarum
ATATATTTATAATTTTTAATCTCAGCCGCTTAGCAGCTAGATTTTCTAGCTCTAAACTTGTTAAATAATATTAAAGATAATTTTGCAAAACGAAAAACAAAAAATACTCCTATACACTGGTTTGCAAAAATTAAGGACGAAGTCGAAAAATTAGCATATTGGCTGAACGAAGAGGCAGAGCGGACAGAAAGACCGATCAGGAGATTAAGTAAGGTGATGTACGGTAGCACATGCGAAGATATGCAGAGAGACGTAATGGGGGAGTGTCTGAGTAGTATAAAGCATGTTGTCGGTGTAAGATCAGTATTTCTGGCAAAGAGATTGCACGCCGTATAGCAGTTAAAATCACACCGAGTTGCTGCCTCAGCGAGAAATGGCGAATAATCAATCTGTTAGACGACATCTGGATGCTTTTACCCGAGGTCGAATCATTGCGAAGTTGGAGGAAGGCCGCAGTGTGACAAGTGTGGCTGCAGAGTCCGGAATTGCTCACAGCATCGTTTCACGACTTTGGAGACAATTTCAAACTACAGGAACAGCTATCCGGGGGTTTAGTAGTGGTCGTCCACGAGGAACCACACCCGCAGATGACCGGTATATTGCCTTACAGGCCAGAAGAAACAGGCGGCAGACAGCGGGAGAAATCGCTAGACACACGACACAGGCGACTGGACGACCGATATCGCGTTTTACCGTGGCCAGAAGACTGCACGGTGGTGGTCTGTTTGCACGACGCCCTGTACGGTGTGTACCTCTAACGCCTGCCCATCGGAGAAGGCGTTCTCTGTGGTGCCGGGAACACCGGAATTGGAGAGACAATGAATGGGGACGAGTACTCTTTACAGATGAGAGCAGATTTAGTCTGAGTTGCGATTCTAGACACATACACATCTGGACAGAGCGGGGAACACGCAATAACCCCTTCAACATCATCAAAAGGGACTGTTTTGGAGGTCGCGGAGTTCTCGTTCGAGCAGACATAATGCTTGGTAGCCGGACCGACCTTCATATCTCCCAAGGAGGTTCGTCACCTGGGACTGCTATTGTAACGAGGTTCTTCTTCCTTACATGCGTCTTTTCACAAGGGCTATGGGTCCTCAGTTCCTCTTCATGGACGACAACGCTCCACCTCATCGCACAGTTACTGTCGAAGAGCTGTTGGAGAGTGAAGATATTGAACACATGGATTGGTCGGCAAGGTCTCTGGATCTAAATCCCGTCAAGCATGTACGGAACTTACTAGGGAGACCCGTGACAGCACGTAACTTATCGCCAGTAACGATTCCGAAACTGCGATTGGTGCTACAAGAGGAACGAGCAGCAGTGTCTCAACAGCTCATTAACAACCACATATCCAGCATGCACAAATGATGTGAAACCTGCCTAGCAGTCAGGGGAGATCATATCCCCTATTAAAGACCGGATGTTTCTTGCTGGACACCCATCACAGGGATGTTTCGGCCTTCAGTCGCATTGCGCTCCATGCTACTTTTTCAATAAAGCTTCTTTTTATCCCTCTGATTTCTCTTTTAGTAAGCGTTGCTTACATTACTCATGTCCTTACGTATTGGGGATCTTACAGTATTAAATGTGTTGATTTGGAAAGCTTTTGTACAAAGTTATATTGAAAAAAGCGTCTTGTCCTTAATTTTTGCACACCAGTGTAGTTAATTCTTTGGGGTATGGGAAACGTGTGGTCCATGAAAGAAAACAATTGTTAAGAATTTTTAAAAAATTGTCTTACATTTTGTCTTACAAATTGAAAACAATTGTTTGCTTCTTGAAAACAAAAATTGGATAATAGTTGTAATTCATCAGCAGAATTTTGAAGGCTTTGCTTTGGTAACGTGCTTAACATTGGAAGCTAACCTTTTATAAGAAAACAGGAGGCCCACCAGCGGCCGAGCGGTAAAGACGCTGAACACTGGTAGTTCAGTCCGAAGTTCGAAGCGGGCTGGCTGCATGGGCGTTTTCGTGGTTTTCCCCATGTGTGACGTGTATACGAACCAGTTTCCCTTAGAAAGTCCTCCACGAAAGCATCCCTCCTCTTAGGCAGATAGCCCTCGTGTGCTTTGCCATAATTGAATAACCTAACCATAAGAAAACAGTCTAAAGAAAGAAATTTATCTGCTTACAAATTGTTGCGTGAAATATGAGAATACTCTGCATATGCTGAAAAGATATGAAATAGCTGAAAAATTAAACAAAGCTTTATATATCAGGCGGAAAAAAAATTTTCATCGATTTCAGATCAATTTAATTTGAGTGGAATATGTAACATTAACAACTGGTCTATTCTTAATGTGAGTAAAAGGCAACAATATATAATGCGTGTGGATAATAAATAATGCAGATGTCATTGAAAATCCCAATCAAACATCAACACTCTGAAATCTATGAGTAATGAAATGCAGTAGCTCAAATTTTTTAATGTGTTCAGTATAGTGATAGTAGCAAAGAATCAAGCGTTGATTCTTTGCTACTATCACTAGATAATACCTACCCGAATACGTATATTCGCTTGAAAATACCTACCCGAATATGTGTATTATGTAAAACCATTTAAAGGCTTTAATATGAGATTGTATTTTGTGAATAAAATTGTCATGAAATAATAATTATGTTAAACGCTTAAAGTAATATCGTCTTTCTAGTGCAGTTTTTTTCCGTCTTTCTTTTTCCTTTTTCGGGAAGTCATGTATAATGGATTCGATTCTTAAAAATCTCATAATTTTATTCTAAAACAATTTTGTTCATGTTGGTTTTGAGGAACTTTATGGTCCATGAAAATCCTTCAAGGGTTCTGCAAGCCAAAACCTAAATTTGAAAAAAAAATTTAGTAGCATGAGGATTACAAAATTAGCCATATTAAAACAATTAACTAAAAATATATAGCTTTCAGATTTTACATTACACCCAAAAGGGCGTTTTTTTAAACGTTTCGTGTGTTACCTTTATTTATTAAATATCATGTTCTTCGCAATTAAACCATAAAATTCAGTTCAACAGCAATATCGGAAAATAATTTTTAAATGAGCATATGTTTAAAGTTTCTAATACACAGTCTTGCACGCTAGAGACAAAAAATTTTTTTTTCGGAAGTGTTGCCATTGCTTGCTTTTAAATCGTTGAGTTTCTTAGTCAAAAATTCGTTAAAGTTTTACAAAATATGAAATAGATAATAATACAAATTCCAAATTTGGGCATCCAGATAGCCATATTCGGTGGAAACGTACGTTATTCAAAAGTTGATGACTCTAGGTACCGCTGTTTTATCGCAATGCGAGATACACTTATGAAGATTTCTCGTTATTTAATTTCTTTAAATATAGTACAGGGCTCTAATATTTGGTGGCAAGTATTTGGAAAGTGAACCGACATTTCGACGCAAAATGCCTAAACAAAATTTATAGTCCTTCTAGACAAATTGCCTCTTTGGACTAATAATACTTTGACTCTTATTTTTATGATTACCTAAAATGATATGAAAGAGATCTGTTTTAAGAATAAAATGAAAATGACACACAGATTTGTGCGTAAAGTTCACATAACATTCATATATTTTTAACATATGTTTCTCTAAGAATAAAAAGTAACTCACAAGAAATTATAGTTTTTGTTGTCCCCGGAAATTTATTATTTTGGGGTTTCAACTATTTGCGAAGTTTTCAAACCCCTGCTTTGGGATGATTAATTCAGGAAAAAATCGGTAATTTCGGTAGCAACATTCACTCTCTGGTCATGCAAATAACAATTCCCATATTCACAGATCTATTGCATTTAAATGTTGCTTTTATTTTCCTAAATACAACACTTACGAATCTGCAAAAATTGCTTAAATTCAAAATGAACACATAAAAATGTCTTTACTAAACATCAAAACTAAATCACTACATTCTGATAGAATTTTTTTCCAGTGTCGATAACATGCCGAACTGCATTGTGCGTTTTAATATAAATTTAGAGTTCTATGTTTAGAAATTATATAATTTACTAGAACACAAGCCTTCATATGAGCGGGCTACAGCTAAAGCGCTATTTGTAAGTTCTATGAACTGAAAAATTGAAAATAAAATGAACTATTAATTTAATGCACTGTGTACAAGTTACTCGCTTCAACCAAAGCAAAATTTATGAGTTCTATGTAGACGTTAAAATAAAGTGCACAAAACATTTCAGTATAAATGAGGTTCGTTCATTCCTTCCAAGCAACAAAGCATTCGAAAGTAATTTTTTTAATTGCCAAACCAGAAAACAAAAACTTTGGACATTTCAGTTTACTACGTGTACGTATGACGTCATAGTTTAAATTTAATGTAATGTAACAACTTTTTCTCAATATTAATAACACAATCTACTTGGCAATAACATACCGTGTCAGTTATCTTGATCTGAAACAAAAATATTGCCAACAGCAGTTATTTATTTAAAATGCTGCCATCAACGAAACATTTTCGACATACAGTGACGTCACATGCAATCGTGTGCGTTCTTCATCGTCAGAACATGACCTGATATAATAATAATATGTTCAATATTTGGCAATTCTATTTTTATTTCATTGTAAAACTTTGAAATTTTTCGTTAACAAATTCTACGATTTGAAAGCGAGTAGTGGCAACACTTCTCGAAATAAAACAGATTTTCATCTCCAGCTTGCAAGACTGTTGCCACTCTGAAAAATTAGGGCGAAAATTAGCGTTTTCAGAGTTTTCAATTAATATCTGGGCTGACTAAAGGCGTACGAAGATGAAAATAGCCGAAATGGCTTAACACGAATTTTTGGAATCCCGAGGTACCTCTTTTGAAACTCCCTTCGTTCCGGAGGAGATGATGCCACAAACAGGCAAACAAATAAACTGACAGACGTTCGCGAGTTTCAATAGTGTAGATTATAAAACATGCATCATGCAACATTTATATAACAAATGAATATGAGGATTTCATACGTGAGTAAAATTATTGATAAATAAAATTTGATACGTATTACCTAATACCTAATATTTTGTAGAAGTTTTCCTGAAATTCCTACGGTCTTTACCATATCTGAGTTACAAATTTTCTGTCAATTAGAAAGCATTTTTAAAATTCTGAATCCTATTTCTATAATTGCATGTCTCATAAAAGCGAACACGTTTTTGCATAAATCTGTCTCCACAAATTGATCGATGAGCCATTTGCGAAGAACGAACAAAAACAAGCCGACAAAAGCTATAATCGCGAGATCTGAACGCAGAAAGATGGCGCTACGGTATATTGCAATTTCAACGCTTCTTCAGCGCTAAAAGTTCGTTTTCTTGCATTGAAAGATTAACTATGTTTAATTCAGGAAAGGCTTTTGACGCACCCTAACATGCTGAACACGTTCAAATGTCAGCGATTTCTCACGTTTCGTTAAGCGCTTGTGTAAGTTTTGTTCATTTTATGATTTGCATAATTGCTTTTGTTTTTCCGTTGTCATGAAGTACTGAATATGTCATGAAGCCTGATTTGTTGTACGACTGCAATATTAGTGAACCATAATCAGTTATTTTAATTGGAATAAAAAGCAGATTTTTACTGAAAACTGGAGATTTGCTTCTAGTTACAACTATAATGAAATTCTGATAAATTTATTTACATACTAGTGAACGTACCCGATGCCAGTTCAGTTACATTGAGAGTAATATATCTAACAGCAGACAGAACGATACCACTGCAGTCCTTACCAATCTAACACCGATGCAAAAAATACGATTCATAGTCATACATTTTTCACTCTTATGCAATATGGAACCCACATAAAAAATTTCCATAGAAAAATAGACAAATTCTCTCTCATTATATCAGCAACAATGGCACGCCGTTTTTAATGATTTTCGTCTTTCTAATCAAATGGTCGTAAAAGCTCAACTTCCATCCAATATTTCACCTATGTTCTATTTTAGTCGATTAAATGTAACAAACAAGTCATCATAATTGATCACAAATCAATAACGCTAACAAAGAAACACACACACAAACCTATATTCAATTTCAGTCAATTAAATATGGCAAAAATTTATCATAATTGATCAGACACCAGTAACGCGAAGAAACAAACAAACATACAAACAAGGCATTTTTCTTTATATGTATCAGATTTTGTACAACTTACAATTTTTTTTTAAACAAACTCTACGATTTAGAAGCGAATAGTCGCAACACGTTTCGAAATAAAGCATTTTTATCTGCAACGCGCTAGACCGTGGCCACTCGGAAAAATAAGTGCGAAAATTAGTGTTTTCAGAGTTTTTAATTACTATCTTGGCTGATTAAAGTCGTACGAAGACGGGAATAGTGAAATGCCTTAACACGAATTTTTCGAATCGGGAATAATGTGTTTAATGTTTGGCAATGCTATTTTTATTTCATTGTAAAGCTTAGAATTTTTTTTAACAAACTCTACAATTTGAAAGCGAGCAATGGCAACACGTCTCGAAATAAAGTAGTTTTTGATCTCCAGGGTTCGAGACTGTTGCCATTCCGGAAAATGAGGGCGAAAATTAACATTTTCAGAGTTTTTAATTAATATCTCCGATTTTAGCTACTTTTTTATGAACAAAAACGGACGTCGAACTTTTCCAGTACTCGGAAAAGAATTGTAGAAAGTTTGGTGACGATAGCTATGGTAGTAGTGACTGAGTTAATCGCGAGCAAACATACAGACATTGTTCTTTATGTATATAGATAATTGGAGATTTATATCCCTTATCACGTGATTTCGTAATTTATTAAAGTAACTAGGTTTTACAGTGAAGCAAATAAAAGGTGTTCCAATAAAAACCAGATAAGTCGGTTCCAATAAAAACCAGATAATCATCAAATTCAATGCGTTAAATAAAATACTTTATTTTCGGAAAATGAGAACTAATTTTACATACTTAAAGCAGGTAATGTTCTTATTTAAGAACAAAAAATAATGTCTGGCGTAGTTCCTCTACAACTTGTTTTGCAGCACTATACTCTCAGGGTGAAATTCGTAACCAATTTCTCACATATTTGTGCATCGAGGTGACTAACGTCTGGTGACGTCCAGTTTCCTCTTTTATTTTTTCCTCAAGTTCTTTCACTCTTCAAATTCAGATTGTTTGGGAATTGCAGTAACACTCTCATGCACGGCAGCGATGTTTTCAACAAACTGTGTGTATCGTGAGTATGAAGATTTAATGTCTGCTGTCAACTATGTATCCACAAATTGATTATCAGTCAGTGATTCGTTGAGCCATTAGCTGTGGTTCAACCTCAAAAGATTGCGCAAAACTTCCTAACAGTCTGTGAATTATCACTTACCACTCTTTGACTTTTCTCAATCAAAACTTGCGTAACGGTGCAAGCCGACTAATCTACAACGAAGCTGTTAAATAAACTGACAGTTATAAAAGGCCACTTGTACCAGATTAAATCAAACTGAATATTCTTAAGCTACATTTACCTGTTGTAAACGTGTAAAAATATTTTCCATTTCCTAAAAATAAAGTATCTTTGTGGGCATATTAATTCCAGCCCTTTTAATGGAACACCCTATATTTATGCTACAGAAAAAAGTAGACAAAGCAGACGAAAGCTTTAACTTTGCAAAACAAATCTGTACTACCTTTTCACTTTTGTATTAATTCGAACTACTTTTTACCTCCTTGTACGATGTAAAGGTATTATAATCGAGAAAAATTTCGGGTATCATATTTCAACGAAAACATGCATCTTGATCGCTCTCAAATCCATATATAATCGAATTCCCTCTCTATTTATATATATATGTGTGTGTGTGTGTGCGTATGTATATATACTCACCTTCTTACCCGGCTCCGTGGTAAGTTAAGTTCTATATATTTGTTCTATATTATTTCTTATTAATTGGAAATTTTTTGCTTTGAAAGTGACTGAATTATGCTGCCCCGGTTAAGTCTTTTATGCCTTTAGTTAATCTGCATGCAATAGTTGTTAAATTATCAACAATTTAAAAGTTGTGCTAGGTTTAACGAGGCCACCGTATGTTTACATTTGAAACTCTTAGAAAAACAGTGAATTAAGTCAGTTAGTTCAATAACTTCAGTGTCTTTTTGCCGAGTGGGAGTAAAAGTTAACTTTAAATTTTAGTTGCACTTTCGGTGCAATGCAATAGTCGCATTTTTATTTGCTACCTCCATGCAATAGTTGTAAAATTATCAAGAATTTAAAAGTGGCGCTAGGTTTAACGAGGCCGCCATATGTTTACATTTGAAACCCTTAGAGAAACAGTGAAATAAGTCAGTTAGTTCACTAACTTCAGTGTCTTTTTGCCGAGTGGGAGTAAAAGTTAACTTTCAATTTTAGTTGCACTTTCGGTGCAATGCAATAGTCGCATTTTTATTTGCTAAAATGCTAATTTTAATTGTAAAAACTGTCTTTTAATTGTTTTTAACTGTGTAGGGTGTTTTAGGTTTTCCTCTATTTTAAGATTTTTAACAAACATGTTGAGTTTTTTAGGTAGTTTTGCCTTGCCGAAGTGAGAACTGAATTTATTGAATGAGAAATGCATCTCTAATGAAATTCCAGGAAAAAATTCAAATGAAGAGCAACAAAGAATTTGCATAATTTAATAAACCATACAAGGATGGTCATATGGTGTCCACATCACATTTTTTACTTGAAGAACCAAAAAAATCTAACATTGGTTCATAAAGCAATGAACTGACAGGCAAAATGTAAAAGCCCCTTTGGGCTTCATGTAACAAATTTCGCTTACTTTGAACAAAACATAAATATTAGATTCGGAAAATGAGTTTAGAAATGGCAAATACCTTCGTTAGATTTGTAGAATACAAAACAACGCCTTTATTTCTCTATTAAAATTGCAAAGGAATTACAAATTTACGTGCCTTAAATAATTTGCTATTCTCACAATTTCTTAACTTCTAAATTAATATTTGTTCGGCGTGTTATTGTATTTTTCTTAAAGGTTATTCATTTTTAAGACTTTAAATAATAAAACGTAGATTCACTTCGATTTCCATTCTGTTGCAGTAGATAATATTTAACAAATGTGTAAAACTCGATTTATAATTTTAGGTATTCTTTTACTTATTTTTACCTATGTTATGTATTTGAGCTATGTCTGGAAAGAATTGTATAGAACTATGTACTGAATGCATAATGTTTTAATAAATTACGTCTGGAGTTATATCTGAAATGAATTACGTTTGAAATAAATTGTCTAGAATTTAAAATTATGTCTGGAATAAATATAGAATTACGTCTAGGGAGAGTCATTTTTTATTCATGTGCATGCATTAGAAAAAAAACGAAAAGTTTAGTTGAATTATTATTTTTAAGCTAGATCATGTCATACAAACTTTACTCAAAATTCAAGCAATGTAGCTGCTGAACTAGCAGACACATCATCATAGTGTTTCATTTTTTTTCTTTCCTTTTTATTTGTAAATATATTTGATGAGAATGAATTTCTTCAAATCTAAGAATTGTTAGAAACACCAGTGTTAGAAAACTTAATGTAAAAAATCTAATGTGTACACCGCATGACTTCCTTCTAGGGAACATTAAATTATACGCATTTTTCTTGCATTTCATTTAAACTTATTGGATTAAATTAAATCTACTTCGTCGATAGCGTATAAACCACAACAGAATAAATTCACTCTTTAAAATTCACTATATTTGTTTACCATGGCGACACTCTGGCTCTAGGTTCATTAACAGCGTTACATCTGGTTCATTTTGTAGCTCAGAATGCACAAAAAGTATATCATCTGAAGAATCATTACCACATGTTCTATTCATATACTATAATAAATCTAAAACGATATATAAAAGGAATTAAACAAACAAAAAGAGAAACAGTTTTTCACAGACGATTTCTCATTCAATTAATCCAGTTCTCACTTCGCGACAAGGCAAAAACACATAAAAATTCAAAATGCCTATAATAAAAATTGCGAAGTAAATCTTAAAAACTTATTTCCTCGAATAAATTCCAGCATGAATTAAGCATTAAGATTTAAACCCTAATAATAAAAGAAGGCGTTATCTTTGTTGCAGCGAAGCTTAGTTTCCCTAGATTGGCAACAAATCCAATAATCTGCTAAATTTCAAATGTAAACAAATATGGCTGCTATATGATAAAAGAATTAGGCTTAGCTGCACTTAAACAACCTTTTAAATTGTTGATAATTCTACAAATATTGCGTGCAGATTTACTAAAGGCATAAAAACGTTAACCGAAGATAAAAAGAACATCACTGAATCATTTTTAAAGCACGAAATGCGCAATTTACCAACATATAAGAATAAAAAAATCTGAGCTCCCTGAGCCAATTAACAAAGTGGGTATATATATATATATATGTATGTATATGTACTTTTGGAGCGGCCGATTGCGACCAAACATCAAAGTTCACATGTACATGTTATATCAGTCCTATATACAAAATTTCAACGTTCTGAGGCTACTTGTTTTTGAGTTATGCAAGATACATACGTACGTACATGCGTACGTACACGTACGCACAAATGCCACGAAAAGATCTTTTCAGAAATCATTTTAAATCAGTTTCATAATTTATTTTGGGGGGAAAGTGTCTTTTATTCTGTCCTTACGTACGGATAGCACGCAAAAGCGTTGTTGAATTGCATGCCATGGAGGTCAAAATGGATATTTTCATTAAAATATGATACCCGAAATTTTTCGCGATTAAAATACTTCCTTTTTACTTCATGCAAGGAAATAAAAACTCTAAATCTACGGTAAAGAGCATTTAAGTTTTTCTTGCTTAAGGAGTTTATTTCGCCAAGAAGGTTATCCTATTTTAATAATGTTAAACTTTCTTGCACGGTACGTTTCACCTTGAAAGAATTTCCTGTTGCCACTAATCTTTAGAGAAACTTTCTTTCTTTCGCCGCTTATTCAGCTGGAGCCTAGAGAGCCCGACTCCGGTAGATCTAGTTTCCGAGCAAAATGCCGGAGCTCAAAATAGCATGAGTATGGCATTTTGTTGCATAACTAGTTCCTAGTATTGCCAAGTACTTTATCCTTATCTTTAATTTAATGTAATGATATTTTATTTGTTCTTTACATTTAATTTAATTGCTAATTATTTATTCCGTATATTTTATTTAGTTATTTTTTAATCGTTTTTTATGTCCTTCTTCAGGTCTCTTGCACTTCTAATTTTAGAAATAAAATGCTTAACTTTCCTCCGAATTTTTAGTCCAAAGGGGCGATTTACCCAGAAAGAATTTTAATTTCATTTAGGTATTTTGCAATAGTTCACTATAAATGTCGGTTTACTTTTCAAATTGTTGCTACCAAATTCTAGAACCCTGTATTATTTTTAAAGAAATTAAATAATGAAGAATCTGCATAGATGTATGTATATTTCTTGCATTGTGCTAAAACCTAAACGGTACCTAGAGCCAATCAATTTTGAATAACGTACGTTTCCACCCGAATGTGAGCATCTGGAAGCCTAATTTGGAACTTGGAATTTGTTTTATATTTCATATTTTGTAGAACTTTAAAGAAATTTTATTAAGAAACTCAACGATTTCAAAGCGAGCAATGGCAACACAGTACGGAAAGAAAAACATTTTTATCGCCAGCGCGCGAGACTGAGTATCGGAAATTCTAAAGATATGCTCATTTTAAAATTATTTGGCGATATTGTTGTTGAACTGAATTTTATGGTTTAATTGCGAAGAACATGATATTTAATAAATAAAGGTAACACACGAAACATTAAAAAAAACGCCTCTTTGGGTGTAATGTAAAATCTGAAATTTTCAGAATTTTTTATTATTTTTTTATATTTTATTTTTCACAGCAATTTTACTGAATTAATTTATTTCTCCAGTCTGAATAAGAAAGAGATATTTCATCTACGGGACCATGAAGGAAATTTTCTATTGTTGTCAATGTTTCACGGCTGAGGACATATCACTTGATATCATATAATAATTAGTAATCCTAAGCTGAAAATATTTCGGACCTACTACACCAAACAACTGTGTGAATGTTGACACTCAGCGCAGAATGTAGACATTCTGTACAAGGTAATATATACTATAAACGGACTGTGTGAATGTTGACATTTACCGTAGAATGTCGACATTCTGTACACGGTAACATATACTATAAATGCACCCACGCATATACCCGCATTCAGAGACAGTTTTATTTCTCTATGCGCAGACATTTATCTAATCTTCATGAATAGCGTGTATAACTAAAGCTATCAGATTTAATAACTCAATTGATATTTATCTTCAGTTGACTCAGACAAATGACTATATGGAAATACATATAAACACATAATTTACTGTTAAATATTAATATCTCAGTTCATTACTTAGATCTATGTCACAATCAGTATTTTTAATACTGTCGGACTTGAAACATAAATAATATAAGACACACCATCTTTATTTATAGCGAACAAATGGAATGGTAGAATGGCAAGAAAATATTAATATTCATATGCCCTGCATGTTGCTTATCAAATAAACACTCTAGATGTGTAATCCATTAAGAACTTAACTGCACTGAACACCTAAACCATGAATGTCACATGGGTGTGGTTATATGGGTGAAATTTACATCCACAATTCCCAAACACGATCACAACATTTGCATTGTTATCATTAATCTTTACTAGACTTGATTGCCAAAGCAGAGCACGTAACATTCGGCTGATAAGTTCTAATGATTCCCCCTTCTTCCATTTCAAGTTCTGAAGTTCTAGTTATCAATTTGACATTCATGGTCTGGAGTGTCATTTCGGGGCAATAAATTCTCGTCGGGAAAAATTAAATAAACATTCTGTCTGGTCTGGATAGTCGTTCCATCGTAGAGTGTAAATATATTTTAAGAGTTACACAAAGTAAAAAGAAGAACCTAAGAAATGACACTAATGTTCAAGTAGTTTATTGAGCAACGCATTGCTTCTATCACTTTATGTATCATGTTTCCGAGATTTCTCTAGAATTCGTTTATTTACTTTGGATGAATAAATAAGTTGTACTCGTGCCTTCTTGGGAACTTAATACTGTTAGTTGACCGCAGTTCCTTATTCTATTGACGTAACCACCAACCTTGTATGTTTCACTTGCACAAGAAAATAGTTCCAGATCAAAATTTTTGTAGTTGAAATTAAAGTATGAAGATGGTGGTGATGATGATGATGATTATGGGGCATAACCTGCATGGTCATGTTGAGCCATACGTGTAGTGAAAATATATGCAACGTTAAAAAGTATATGCCATGACGATAAAAAATCATGTTAAAACCAAAATATCCTAAAAGGTGTGCAGGGAAGTTTAATGGACAAAACTGTGCGAAATCTCAAATAGACAAGTATTGCTTAATAACATGGAAAACTTTTGTTCCAGTTTGAAATTTCAAAACACACAAATTTCTGTTAAAGGTACATTACTTTAGATTCTTTTCCAATGTTAAAAACATACTATTCTGGAGGAAAATACAGTTTACTGTGAAGTATTTCTATAACCGAAGTGTTATTTACTGTATTTTTGCAGTTCACTGTAAAGGTCTGCGTCTTTTAAAAAGTAGAACAGTTTAAAATGAGGATTAATTTCACTTATTCTTAAATAGAAATCATTTTGAAAGAACCCAAATGTTTCAGCCCAAGAAATTTAAAATTTCAGCAATTGTTAAAATCACAGCTAACTTGTTGTTAACTGTAACTAATTGTTAAAATCACAGCTTTTCTCTCTCCTTTCTGTATGCCTTCGTGGTATAACGGTAGCACATTCGGCACATTCGGTGCGTATTCGATAAGTCCAGGTTCGAATACCGGAGAGGGCACTGCTCATTTTTCACGTCTCCTGTTTCAAAATAACTTAATGACTCTACAGTGGCGCCCGAACTAAAAGATGGTGAATGATGATTCTTCACCACCAGTATTTGGCAACTGGGTTCCCTAATCTCCAGTCGCTCTTTAAAAGGGGGAGTATATACGATATTTTCTCCTTCCTTTCTGTGGGCTTGATTTTCAAAAGGAAATCCGGAAAAGGAATATACAAAACTGCGATGGTCGACAAAATAGAAACGAAACGAAGGGGTGAAAAGAAGCGGGGAGTGCTTAAAATCATTTAAAATTTGTCTTTGCAAAAGATGAGGTAATTTTAATGGGAATACCACCTACTATATAGCGATGCTATTAATGTAATCAACGGGAGACACCTGGGACTAATCGGCGCAAACTCGTTTTATCCTATTTGCTAATTTTGTTTCTTAACCTATTAACTCTAAGCTTCTTTAAAGAAATATACCGTTTTGTTGACTTTTGCAAAAAACATTAGGTATAAAAGAGTCACATATTAGACGTGTTGCGAATTGAGCTCTTTTTATATTTAGAGTTCTAACTAACTCTACCAAGCTTATTACATTGTTACAAATACGATTCCTATAAGCTTTATATGTTAAAAATATTTGAATTTAAAAATAAATGCTGAAAAAGTTTTTTACTTATGTATAGTGATTTCTTATCCAAAAACTAATTTAAAATTTTCGTATAGAAAATTATATCAAGAATGTATATTTCAGTTTCAAAGCACTATATATGATTGTGAAATAATTACTAAGATTCTTACGGAATTTTGCAATGCACGAAATTGTCAATCTCCTAATGTGGATTCACTTCCGAGTTCTTTGAATGTAGTAAACGATTAAACGCTGAAAGGTAGAATTCTCTTTGAATGATGTTATAAGGTATTTGTCCCTCCTTCCAACATGCCTTTGTAGTGTAACGGCAGCACACTTGGCACGTGTTCGAAAGGTCCAGGCTCGAGTCACGGTGAGGACACTGGTCATTTTTCTTGTCTCCAGCATAAAAAAAAAACCTTAAGACTCTACACTGGCGCCCGAACTAAGCATTTGGTGAACAATAATTCGCCACCAGGAAGATTTGGCTATTGGTTACTCTAATCCCCGTTGTCCTTTAAAAGGGAGAATATATAAGGATAAGGATAAGGAACGGAGGACGTGGGCACTATGCCGCTACCATACGGTTAATTAGTACAGCACCACGTCCACCATGATCCAGATTTGTATGATATGCCTAATAAGTAAAATTAATACAAAAGATGTAGTAAGGCTGCGTGATACAATAAGTAAATACATATGGATATACTATAGAATATTGTAACAGATTATATATATTAGGTAATGAAGTACAGTTGTGCAGAAATCATATATGCCGATTCGTATGGAGCTTATATGCAGAATAAAGTCCTATGATGGTTGGCATAAGTCCAGGTTTAAAGAAGAGAGCTTATCAATGATACGCACTAATTTGCGAGTTAAGTGGCGTTGCTTTATCAAGAATTTGGAAAAGGCTTGTCGATTGGTGCTGGGAAAAGGAATGTGCAGTTCTTCTGTCAAAGGACAAGTTGTGACGTAATGATCGGGTGTACCGACCTCCCCGCAGCTACATATATCAGTGTTACTGATGCCGTGTCTCGCATAATATTGAGGAAAAGGCCCATGCCCGGTAATGTAGCGAACTAAAGATGGAGAAGAAATGTTTCTTTCTGTGTTGACGTACGAGAGATGGTAGTACGTGCGTCTGCCGGTAAGGCTATTGTCCCATTCGTTTTGCCATTGACTTAAGACCTGGAGCCGTAATGTCTTCTTGAGATGTGATATAGGCCACTGTATGTTTATTTGTACGTCAGTATGTCCGGAGGCTGCATCTTTAGCTAAACGATCAGCAGTTTCATTTCCTAATAGGCCAGCATGAGCTTTAACCCACTGTAATTTGATTTGATGTGGCATTTGCTCTCGTAAATCTCTTTGAATACCTTGTATTAGGGGTGAAGGATGTTCAGGATTACCTACAGCGTGTAGAGAGGATTGGCTATCTGTCTTAACAGTTGCTGCGGAAATGTGCTGATCAGTGAGATAGCGAATTGCTTCAGAAATGGCAGACACTTCTGCCTGAAAAACGGAGTTTTGTGGTCTTAACTGTCCTCTCCACTGGTGTATAACTGTATTGTTCTGAAAAACGACATAAGCTGCGCCGGTGTTGTCATCTATTTTAGAGCCGTCACTGTAGATTTCCGTCTCTGAATTGGAAGTAGTCGAGACCGGTTTCATTTGAATTCGAACTCCAGCTCCTTGGTGTGATGGATGTAATGAGAAGTTGGGCATTAGTCTCTCATAGTTTTCTGGCAGATATATCTCATCGCGAAAAGTTGCTGGCCGTTGCAATTGTTTGACTGTTTGTCGAACTGCCTCTTCTTCGACTCTAAGGTGGAGAGGCAGCAGTCCGGCTAGTACATTAAGAGCATCGGATGCTGTGGTACTGTAAGCTCTTGTGATGTTCAGAGCAAAAGGACGTTGGATAGAACTAAGATATTTTATTTTGCGACCCTGCATGGGATAAGCCCATACAGCAGCCGCATAAGTAACCATCTTTTCTGCAACTGTTTGAAATAATACTTTCTGGATATGTGGGTTTAAACCCCACCTATACCCCTGGAATCGCTTCATTTGCTTGGCGATTGTCGCAGTCCTTGTTTTGAGGTCAAGGATGTGGGGTATCCAGGTCATTTTCTCATCGTAAATAAGACCTAGATATTTTAATTCTCGAACGATCTTCATGCGCTGATTATTTAATACTATTCTAGGTCTTCGTGCCAATGATCCACCTTTTTTGGGTATTAGCAAAGCTTGAGATTTATGTTCTGCTATAGTTAACTTTAGTTTTGAACAGAATGATGAGAAGAGTTCGCATGTTTCGTTGCAGTGCTTTTGCAACTCGTCGCGTGTTTTTCCCCTAACAAGCAGAGCAGCATCATCCGCATATGCAAATATTTCAGTATGTGCTGGCCAATCTGCTGTTAGTACACTGTTGAAAGTTAAATTCCATAAATGCGGGCCAGCACATGAGCCCTGTGGGCATCCTTTTGTTTGTTGTCGGTCTATGATGCCATTTGTATGTATTAAAATAAGTTTCCTGTCTGAAAGATAATGACTAAGAGTTTGATACAAATTTTGAGGACACTCTGCTGCTCTGAGAGCCTGTCTTATAGCGGGCCACCACAAGTTGTCAAAGGCACTCTTAAGATCAATGCTTAAGAGTGCCGTGTGATAGCCATTGTTTTTATTCTGTAGTATTATATCCCGAATGTCATGCAAAGCGTGGAGAGTTGAAAACCCGGGTCTAAAACCAAATTGTCGAGGACTAAGGATGGCGTTTTTATGTAGGTGAAAACGTAAACGGTTCATTAGAAGCTTCTCAAAAATTTTTCCCATTGCTGAGAGTAAACAGATTGGGCGAAAGGAGTCAGGATTACTTGGGTCTCTGTTCTTTTTCAGGAACAGGACTACCTGTCCTATTTTAAAATTCCGTGGGAAGGTGCCCGTGTGCAAAAGCTTGTTGAAGAACTGAATAAAGAAACATGGAGCTGTATTTATAATTACTTTGGTAATGCAATAATCAATTCCGTCCGGTCCAGGCGCTTTCCTTTTGGGTAAGTGTCGTAGCACTTGCAAAAGTTCTTGTTTTGTGAAATCAGGATCCGGAGGAGCATCAGACGTATTATTATTGTTCCGAATTAGGATGTGGGAAGCCGTGTCTTCTTGTTCGTCATCGTGGCCAAAGACAGCTTCAAGAATTTGCTGAAATGTGTCCTCAGTATAAGTAGTGTTTGATTGTAAGGAAGGTGTGACATGGAAACGTGCAGGATTAAACAGTTTTCCACTAGCTATTTTATGGTGTATACCATATATTTCCTTATTTTCTGTACAGAACGATTTCCACGAATTGATTTTTGCTTCTAGAATCATACGTTTATATTTGGCTCGTTCCATCTGAAAACGCTGTAGGGTATTTGTTTGTAGATTAAGTCGTCTATCCGCTTTTAGCCTTCGACGAAGGGCGCGACATTTCTGCTGTTGTGCTCGAAGAGCGCCTGTCCACCAGTTAACTGCTTGTAGTCGTTTGGAGCTTCGGACAGGTAAAGTGTCATTGCATGTTTGTTGTATGGCCGTTTGTAATAAGTCAGAAAAGATTTCCAATTCAGATTGAGTATTTGCCCGTAGAAGATGATGTTCTAAATCTCTTAATTTGCTATGAATTTTTCTGATGAAGGAATTTAATTTGCGACCTGGGAGGTTATAACGTTTTATTATTGGAATAGAGGTAACTTTATCTATTGAGAAGGTAATGTATTTGTGATCAGAAAGACTGATAGAATCTTCAATTTGCCAGCCTTGTATTAAATTGGCTGCCGAAGTAGTGGTAAGCGTTAAGTCCGGCCATCCATGAGCATATATTCGATCATAAGATGGTGGGGCGTCTGTTGTATTTTGTAAGATTAGGTTATTGCTGGAAATAAAATCTTCCATTGCACGTCCTCTGCTGTCAGTGGTTCGATAACCCCAAGCTGTATTATGTGCGTTATAATCTCCAGCAAATACCATATTAGGGATATGAAAGTTGTGGAAAATATTCTGCGTAGATTGAAACAGTGGGGACAGATCCTCTGTTGGAGAACAGTATTGGGAAGCTAGAACCGTTGAGAATGTTTGTAGCTCCAGAAGAACCGCAACATTGTCCCTTTCCTGACAAATGATAGATGAATTCCAGTCCGTATTGCAGGAGATTAATATGGCGCGTGGAGGCTGAGCACTGTCAATTTTCTGGTATACATTCCATTGTAATGGAAAGCCAGTGGCTTTGCCGGAATGAGTATATGGCTCTTGTGCGAATATAATGTCAATGCTATTTTCTATCGCAAATTGTATTGCTTGTGCAGTTGCAGCTTTTGCACGCTGCAGGTTTATTTGGAGGCATTTAATCGGTTGAGTTGAAGTTTTATAAGATAAGTTAAGCTGAGAAGAAGGTGCAAGTCCTGTAATAATATTTTGTGTGGCTGAAGCGAGCTGAGAGCTGCAGGATTGAGCATTAATAATCGGTGATGTTCCTGATGCTGGTGGCTGCTTGTTGGTAGACAGGGCAGTAGGGATGATAGGCCGGATGGTTGAAGTTGAATTGGGTGCCATATCGATTGTTTGCATCACCGCAGTTGATACATTCTGGGTGGTCTGCTGTGCATTTTCGAACTGAATGATTGCCGGCGCAGAAGGCACAGTACTCCCCCTTGTTAGTACAGGCATCCTGTGTGTGGCCAAATTCTTGGCATTTGTAGCATCTCTTGATGCCGAGAAATTCAGTGATAGTGTGAGGCTGCCAGCCTGTGAATATTCTACGGATGTTAATTGCGGCTGTGAAGCTTCGAGGCTCACACTCCAGGATCCACTTGACACGGTTTGGACGTCGTTCTTTAAGTCTGAAGAGTATTTTGAATGTACCTGAGGGAAGTCTAGTGGAGGTACTAAGTTCAGAGACAAGTTCTTCTGGGGCAACTTCGATTGGGACGTTATGTATTGCGCAGCGAGGTTTTCGTTTTTGTCTTCGTCTAAATTCTGCGTTGACATCAGCCCGGGTGAGCTGCTCTTCCAGTTTTGCGATGTCATCAGAGGATCGACAATAGACTTCAAGGCCGCCTTGAGTAGTAGGTGTAATACGTTCCACTGAAACCGGAAGTTTTGCTAATGGAATTTTCTCCTGAAGCTCTTTTCTGAGTTCAGCTGAAGATTTTTTCGCTTTGGGTTTGATTATTAGACTTGGTCGCTTAGTTTGCTTCAATACCTCCGCAAATGTGGGCGGTGGTAAAACTGGGAGTGGTAAATTAGCTGGAGCAATAATTGGAGCAGTGTTTAGAGCAACAGACTGTGTGTCCAAATCGGTGTTAGATGAGATACTACGCACTATAATAGTATCTGTATTTGTTGCTGTAGTGTCCACCTCTATGGGTTCCTTACGAGAGCCGCTAATTGCGAGTTCTTTAAAGGCAATAAGAGTGGCTATCAGACGCTCTCTGAGATCTTGTGGAAAGACGTGTCTGCTGCTCCGTACGAGTTTGGCTATATGAACACCTTCATCAAAGAGCGCACTGATTTTTTCCTCAAATGTATGTTCTGCTGAGGATATTAATTCTGATATGTCAAATCTATCACAATACGTAAATGAATCTGAATTTGACATTATGCACAAGTGATTCACAGAATTAGCTGTATAGTCTGTTCCAATTAGTAACTATTAAATTAAAAGCACATATGGTATTGAAATTACAATGTGATACCAATATGCACAAGTGCACAAGTGATTCACAGAATTGTCTATAAAATTGAAAATTGTCACAGAGTTGTCTATAGTTCACAGAATATGCACAAGTTATTCACAGGATTGTCCTTATGGTCTGTCTAAGTCTGTATCAATTAGTAACCATCAAATTAAAAGCACATATGCTATGAGACATAGATATGCAAATACAAAATCAAAACACTAATTAATGCAATTAGACAAAAATTGATAATATAGAATGGTACAGTAACACATTCCAAGATAATACCTCTTTAGATGGTGAAAATACCACAATTCATTACTGAGAAATTGATTTACAAAAATAAAACAGTTAGGACTTAAAAATTAGCGTACAGTTAATGATAGGTATTGTTTCACCAGGCCAAAATATATACTATTCTACTAATGAACAAATAATATATTTTTAAAACAAGATAATTTAATACAGAGCTGACGACTCTTTAGATAGAGATATTGAATTATAAAGTTTAATCAAAAATTGCAGTTTGTAAATTTGGCTTGAAACTGCTGAGAAAAAAAAAAAAGTCTAAGTCCAATAAGTGAAATTTAAAATAAAACAGTTCGGTAAAAAATGGCTATTGCAAACGTTAGAATGTAAAATTCCTACCTAATTATCCTTTAGATGGTGTTTCTAGGAGTAATTGACGCGAAGATATCGATTTTTCAAATTTTAGCGAAATTTAGCACTTTGTAGATTTTCTTTGGAAACCGAACCCTAGTACGGTCACCACGTGTTGGCCCGGCGGGACCCTTCCGTCGATGCCTCGGCAAGTTCAGTGAGCACAAACGGCGTGGTTTTGCTGCGACCTGTTTTCCGTTTTTCGCAGAAAAACACAAATATAATCACAATATCACACTGCACATGCACAAAACTTATATCCTCATGTTCAGAATGACTTCATACAGAATCGTGAATAAGAATTTTTCTCGTGTATCCAAGAATTACGGTAGAAGATGAGGTATCCTGCGGAGCTCGACAAAAGCACGTCCTTCCTCGATGACGGTCAATGAAGATCGGGAGAATATATAAGGTATTTTCTCCAGCTTCCAGCATGCCTTCGTGGTGTAACGGTAGAACACTCGGCGTGTATTAGAGAGATCCAGGTTTAAGTCGTGGCGAGAGCATCCCTCATTTTTCATGTCTCTTGCTTCAGAATCCCTAATGACTCTACAAACTGGACGCACATAGACCCATTCTTCCGTTTTAGTAGTTGCTGAAGTGTAACCTTTTGCGACAGGCGGTGCTGATACACCATAAACTGTTTTAAAATCATCTTAATGTTTAGATTGCAGTTAAGATGTGTTATGTATGTTCAAGACTGTAAAGTTGTTCCTCATTATATTGTGCCAATAAAGGGCTGCTATCTAAAATAGATTCAGTTACTGTCCCTGAAGCTAATCATATCAAAAACCTAGTAAGAACATTTTATTTTATTTGAACGGATTGTGGATTGAAGTCTTGCTTTGATTTTATAACAGTCCGTATGCGCATCAGAATAGCTACTTCCTTTTAATTTCTGTTCGTGACCCGATACTTTGTCCGAGTTCTTCTGCCAATTCCGACAAATTTGCTGCCTGATATAATTTATGACCTGTATATAAGGAACATGAGGGACATAGATTTTATCCCCAGATTTGTCAGCAATGTCCGCCAGCATGTTGGTTCTTATGCCGAGGTGACCAGGAATCCAACAATGTCGAGTTTAACAACCTCAGGGCTAAAAATCGAAATGGAGATTAATGATGAGAGTAACAGAGGATTTCTAAATCTAAATGGAGATTAATCTGGATGGATTCTTTCTAAATTTTCTAAATCTTTCTAATTTTAAATGGAGATTATTAAAAATCTAAATGGGGATTAATGATGAGAGTAACAGAGGATTTCCTGAATAACCTCCAGATTTCAAACATTTGATAAAACCAGAAAAAATTCATATAGAACTAATTAATAGAGTCAATGAATTCTTTTATATGCTAAAAGGTATTTCTTCCACCTTCTTCGCATGCCTTTCTGGTGTAGTGGTCCTGTTTAAAAAAAATGTCCTGTTTTCATGGCTCCTGTTTCAAAAATACCTAATGTCTCTACACTGGCGCCTGAACTAGAAAAATGGTATGATTTTCCACCACCGGGATTTGGCTATTGGTTCCCCTAATCCCCAGTCACCCTTTAAAAGAGGGAGTATATAAGGTATTTCTCCCGCCTTCTTTGCATGTCTTCAGGGTGTAGCGGACAGCACGCTCGGCGCGTATTCGAGAGGCCCGTGGTTCGAGTCCCGGCGAGCGCATTGCTCATTTTTCACTTCTGCATCAAAAAATCTAATTCTCTACAGTGGCGCCCGAACTAAAAATATGGTGGATGATGATTCTCCACCACCGGCATTTGGCGACTGGGTCCTTTAATTCTAAGTCACCCTTTAAAAGGCGGAGTATATAATATATTTCTCCCTCCTTCTTAACATGTCTTCGTGGTGTAGCGGTCAGCACGCTCGGCGCGTATTCGAGAGGTCCATGGTTAGAGTCCCGGCAAGGGCATTGCTCACTTTTCATCTCTTCTGCCTTTCAAAAAATACTTAATGTCTCTGCAATGTTAAAAGAGGAGTTCAAGAAATACTAACGGAGTTCCTTACATAGCATTAAACAAAGTCCCCGGCATTAAATGAAGTGCATAGACGAGATATTTTATGAAATAAATTTTCAATAACAATTTAGGGAAAAAGAAGAGAATTCATACTAATGATGCATGTCTATCAACAATCGAGTTACCATATATTTTGTAAATAAAATAGAGTAAAACAATTTTTTAAAGGAACGTTAATGCATTTACTCTTAAAACTTCAGATGCATCATTCACACTTTTTAGAAGAATGAATTATCTTTAAGCAGTTGTAGTTTTATAACATTAATTAGTTTACACAATTCCTTACTTCAGGTACTTGAATTTCAAAACAATTTCTATAACTGAAGTGTTATTTTTTATCAAGTTTTAACATGGTTTGTTGAAACATTTGAACACTGCTTTGAACAATTAAATTTCTAAAAAAGTAATTGTATGTAATTGGCTAAATAAGGCTACGCAAAAAGTTATTTGTATTAAAAAGTAATTGCAGTAAATTTAAAAAGAAAAGGTATTTGGGGAGAAACTCAGCCGACAAAGCGCTAAGCACATGAAACGTGATGAAATTTCAGTTTTGTCGAAGTTAAGGAACACATAATTGAAAGGAAATTTAAGAAAACTTACAGCCCTGTGAGAAAGAACTTTATTGCATTTAGTGTGCCGAAACTATCAAAGTTCTCTTAATTTTCCTACTCTTACTATTAAAATGCTAAGAATACATTTTTTTATTTAATTATATATATTTTAATTATGATCATTTTTATATAAGTTATCAAAAGCGAAATTGATGAATACCGTTAGGTAGAAATTTGTGAACATTATTAAGATATTACCAAACTCCCTTGAACTTTCCCGCTCATTTCGTAGTCTGTATAAACGTTAGGTTTACCAGACTCTTCTCATTCCCTGAAATTTAAATTTTAGTACCAAACATCTGAGTTTTCTTAATAACTACTGTTGCCCTATTAAATCATCAAATTTCGAATCAGAACTGTGGAACGAAATTCTAGTTTGGATGGGTACGGGTTTTATATCTAGTGTGAGAAGACTAAAGAAAACTTTCCGCTCCTAAAATTCCTACCTATTAACAATTAAAGAAAAACTCATGTTCGCAGACAGCCTTGTGACTACTTTTGCAGACAAACTTGTGAGGGTAAGATTATAAGGTAGTTCCCCCGCCTTCTTCGTATGCCTTCGTGGTGTAGTGGACAGCACGCTGGGCGGACGCGTATTCCACAGGTCCGTGGTTCGAGTCCCGGCGAAGCGGTTGCTCACTTTTCACTCCTCCTGCTTCGCAATAACTTAATGTCTCTACAAGTGGCGCCCGAACTAAAAACGTTGGTGGATGATGATTCTCCACCACCGGAATTTGACGACTGGGTCCCATAACCGCCAGTCGCCCTTTAAAAGGAGGAGTATATAAGGTATTTCTCCCACCTTCTTCCTATGCCTTCGTGGTGTAGTGGTCAGCAAGCTGGGTGCGTATTCCAGAAGTCCGTGGTTCGAGTCCTGGCAAAGGAGTTGCTCACGGTTCACCTCTCTTGCTCCGAAATAACCTAATGTCAAGGTGTGAGGCATTCATCTGGAGTAATAACTGAGAATGACGCAATTAAAGCTAATGTATCAAACATTAATGTGGAAAAATATATTTAGAGAATTTTTACATCATGTATTAAATATTTACTTTGCTTTTGCAAGTATAAAGTGTGCTACTGAAATTATATGCGATTAGTAAGCGATATAAAATGTTACATTCATATTAATGATATGCATTTGTAAGCTAGAAAAGTTATGGTTCAAAACAGCGGTGAATCCTTGTGAACGGGCTAGATACATGGAACTTTTGTAAGGATTTTCACGATCCTTACCGCATGTCTTTGTGGTGGAACTGAAACGCACGTTCAGCTTGCAATCAGAGGCTCTGGATTTCGCGTCCTGGCAAGGCTGTCGCACATTTTTCATGTTTCTCCTACGATAAAGGCAACTAATGAATGAACATTGGCACCCGAACTAAGGGAAAAAAATGGTAGATGATTCGCCACAATCATTGTTTTACTCTCCTCTCTCCCTTTACACCGGCCTTCGTGAACTGGAAAGGACAACTAACTGGCAAGCGGAAGGTCCAGAAGTCGATTCCTGGTGAAGATATTGTACACTGCGGGAAAAAAGGGGGGGAGGACAGTTCTATATCTCCCATTCTACCGGGCCGATTGACGAAATTCAAATCGCGCTTTTCATGCCTCGAAAGCGTGGCTTAGGATATATATCAGATTTATATATAGTATTGTTCTGACATAGGTATTTTGACACAAAATGGGTCTTTTTCTTAAATAACATGCCAATGTTTTTCCATATTTCGATTCTACGACTCAAATTATGCCCAAATGTTATATTTTGTGAAATTCGGCGCGAAATTTACTCAGAAATTGAAAAATTTAACTTGGCGAATTTTTTTCAATTGTCGCCAAGTTAAATTCACTTGGCAAACTTCTTAATACATAAGAACCTAGTTTCCTATTCCTTCCATTGTGCATGAGCGGAAAAAAAGTCACATTATTCTACTTTCAAATAGTTTTAGAAAAGTGCGTAAACCACATTAGATGTTATTATCGCTTTCAACAAACATGCCAAATTTCAAAACGCGCCAACATATAAATTCACGTAAATCTTCGGAAATTTTGAATAACAAGCTGTAATTTTTTACAGGTATACTTAGAAATA
Organism: Stegodyphus mimosarum; assembly: GCA_000611955.2. Taxonomy (NCBI): domain Eukaryota; kingdom Metazoa; phylum Arthropoda; class Arachnida; order Araneae; family Eresidae; genus Stegodyphus; species Stegodyphus mimosarum. The sequence continues at coordinate 279,675 of KK116133.1, forward strand.
TACTTACTTTAAGCCAATGGTAAAAATTTTATATGTTATAATTCAAAAGTTTTTTCGAGAAATTTATAAAAATTATTTAAAAATACAAATTTTCAAAATAAGACATAAAAAATGCCTGAATTTTATTTGGAATGAACCTAAATTTCGAACCGTGAAAGAAGGAATCAAGTAAGTGTAATTAGAAAAGAAATATTAATAAATACATACCAAAATGAATTAACATTGAGGAGCTAAAATTTTGAGAGCTAATTTTTTTAAAAACCACTCGTGCGATTTTTACAAAACTTGGCAGTTTGGGATAATTTGAGTCGTAGAATCGAAATATATAAAAAACTTGGCATGTCATTTTAGAAATTTGTGCTAAATAAAGTTAATTCTTAGAAAACAGAACAAACAAACACTTCGAAATTTTGCTTCAAAAGCGTAAAGGAATGCTTGAACGTATCCGGGAAACTGTTTTTTTAACATAGGCTTTCCACAGAGGAAAATTTAAGAGAATAGCATGAGTTTATAAATGATCAGCTCTGTACCATAAATTTATAGAGATTTAGAAAGACGCACAAACAAACTGAAGCAACTTTTTTTCTTTTCTTTTCTTTTTTTTTTTTTTTTTTT
>KK116133.1:280306-304629 GCA_000611955.2 Stegodyphus mimosarum
TTTTTTTTTTTTTTTTTTTTTTTTTTTTTTTTTTTTTGAAAAGCTGAGGGTAGAAACCTAACTGGTACTATAAAAAGCAGAACAGGAAGTCGGAAAAGTAAAACATATGTTACCGAAATGCTACCAAAAAAAATGTAGAGCAGATAGAATACAGAATTAAGACAAGTATTTCACAAAAAACACTTTATCTTTAAAATTTTTTCTACTTTAATCACGAAAAAGAAAACAATTATATGTATTATTCAATAAAAATGTAATATCTTTTTTGAATTACTAATACTCACATTTCTGTCGCTTACAAAGATAAATTAATGTAGTTATTTTTTTGTTGATGTTTGAAACATTACCTGTTTCTTGTATTATGGCTTTGTTGCGTATAAAGAAATTAATCATATCTTCAGTTTGCATCATGGCTTTTTAAATTTCTCATATTTATAAAAGGGATGACCTTCCAGCATAATATTACAGTTAGTGAAAAGACCCGTAATGTACACAAGCTTATGATATAAACAAATTTTTGAAGGAATTAATATTATACATTTTGAATTAAAATTAAACATTTTATTACGGCATAACTCTAAGTTAGAAAGCCGGAAACGGATATTTTTAACTTTCATTTAAAAAAAAAGGCGTGGCACTGATTTTTTACTACATAATTATAAATCTGTAAGCATTTTGTAAGGTCTTGTGTTATTTGAAAGCATACAATTTATAAAACGTTTTCAAGACCTAGAATTGAATTATCACTTTGTCTTGTAATTATCACAGAGGAAGGTAAAGGGTGTTAATAACCCTTTTATTTGATTCAAATAAAAGTTAATAAAAGGCACCACTCGTGTTTACAAAATATAGCCAGCAATTATGTCTTAAATTAAAGATAAAGAATTGGGCTTAACTAAGTAATAATAAGTTTATGGAAAAAATCAGATAACAAGAACCAGCGTAATTATTTGTCAATTTTGCAGGACTAGTTTCGAAGGTTTAAAACCATCTACCTCAGCTACCTAAAGGCAAACCAACGAGGTAAGATATGGTGATAAGATAAGATAAGAATAGCGTTCAACCATTCTTATATGGTGATATATATGGTGATTCTTATATAGTGATTCTTATCGTCATATTTTTATCACCTTATAACATCAAAACAGTGTTATAGATGTACAAGGAAACATGCTCAATATATATAAGAAATGCCACCATGTAAGAATTTAGATTCAAATCCATTTATACTGTCTGATTCAAAAGATAATTATGAACATTTGCAGTTGTTTCTGTAACTAACAGAAGATGATTCTAATTACACCTATTTCGACCATTGAATTAGAGTCATTAGTTCAGACGGGAGTTAGCCCAGATGGACTATTACTCTCGAAACGGCATTTTGCGGGGAATCACTAAAAGCGTTGAATCACTTTTCAAATTGTGGCCACCAAATATTATCATCCTGTACTACATTAAAAAAATTAAATAATAAAGAATCTGCATTAATGTATGTATGTTTCTCTCAATGTGAAAAAACAGCGATACCTAAATCCATCAAATTTTGAATACCTTAGTCCTCCACCCGAACATGCGCACCTGGAAGGCCGAATCTTCAATTTCGAATTGTTTTATTATCTGTTTCACATTTTGTTTTTAAATTAACGGATTTTTGATTAAGAAACTCACCGATTTCAAAGCAGGCAGCGGCATCACACTGTGCGGAATAAATAATTTTTATCTCCAGCGATCTACCCTGCCTATCGGAAATACTAAAGATATGCTGTTTTTAAATATTTTTATCCCAAATGGGCGTTAGTCCAGATGCTGTCTACACGTTTATGAGTGTGTAAATAAAAAACAAACCTCCATTTTAGGTGTAATATAAAATCTAAAAGCTTTCAGACTTTTTTTTCTTTTTACTTCCTTGCACGAAGTAAAGGAAGTATTGTAATCATAAAAAATTCCGGATACCATACTTCAACGAAAATATCCATTTTGTACGCTATCGAATACAATTTACGATGTTTTTGTGTGACATCTGTACTTAAGGATAGAATAAAGGACTTATTTTCCGATACCAATTATAAAACTGATTTAAAATGGGTTCAGAAGAAATTTTTCATGGTGTCTGTAGGTACGAATGTATGTATGTATCTCGCATAATTCAAAACCCAGTTAGTTTTTGAGTTATGCGAGTTAGTTTAGTAGCCTCAGAACGTTGAAATCTCGTATATACGACTGTTATAACATATAGATGTGCACCTCCCTTTTTGGTTGTAATCGGCCGCACCAAAAGTATATACATACATGTATATATATATACAGAGTAAATGTATATATATATATGTATACACAGTCCAGTCACATTAATGTGACCACCACGTACTTTCCACGTCAGAGTTAAATAACCAATCACAGAAGGCAGGTAAGCAATATTTGATGAATTATCAACAATTTAAATGCTGCTTAAGTGCGGCTAAGCCTAATAATTTTTACTATAGCAGCCATATTTGTTTACGTTTGAAACTTAGCAGAATAGTGGATTTGTTAATCCAATATAGAGAAACTAAGCTTTACCTGAGCAAAGATAACGCTTTCTTTTATTATTGCGAATTAAATCATGCTTAACCCATTATGGAATTTATTCGATGAAATAAGTGTTTAAGATATACTTCGTAATTTTTAACATAGATGTTTTGGGGTTTTATGTATTTCTGCCTTGTCGCGAAGTGAGAACTGAATTAATTGAATGAGAAATACTGAATAGTTTGTGAAAAACCGTTTCTTATTTGTTTGTTTGTTTAATGCTTTTTATACATCATTTTAAATTTCTTAATGTATTTGTATAGAACATGTGGAAAAGATTAGATGATATTTCTGATATATATCTTTTGTGCATTCTGAGTTATAAAATGAATGAGATGTAATGCTGTTAAGTGAACCTTGCTCCAGAGTGTCGCTAAGGTAAACAGATATAGTGAATTTTAAGGAGTTCATTTATTTTATTGTGGTTTATACGCTATCGACGAAGTAGATTTAATTCAATACAATAAGTTTAAATGCAATGCAGGGAAAAAATGCTTATAATTTTATATTCCGTACAAGGAAGTCATGTGGTGTACAGATCAGATGTTTTATATAGCATTTTACGTTTATTATATTCTTGATAAATGTACAACAAAAGCAGAACCAACGCCAGTAGTGAGTTAATACTCAGTGTTTTGCAGTAAATTTCTTTACTGTGCAAAATTTCAAAATTTATTTTTATACTAATATTGTTTCATATTATCCTAAACAATCTTTCTGAAAAATATAGTCGGTGACAATCGCTTCTTGAAAATTCCTTAAGTGTGAAGCTGCTTCTAATATGGAAGAAGTTACATAAAAAAAACAAGATTTTCCAGATTCTCATTTTTCTTTTATTATTAGTTATTGTTATTATTAATATTCCGTTGGGTTTTCCCCACTTCGTGTCAGGTCAAGCAAAAGGAATGGTAGGATGGGGACAGATTGATTAATGGCTAGGCTCTAATTCGTTACATTTTGGAGTTAATGTTATTTATTTTTCCTTTCACGTGTTATTAATTTAATGTCATGGAGTTTACTTCATTATTTAATTATAAACGAATGAATAATGGCTAATAGAATTATTCATGCCTTTTAGGCATGAAGGCATAGGTACCTCTGTTGTAAATCTACTAGATAAGTTTGAAGTAGAAATACTATTTTTCATAATATTTATATAGAAATTTAAATATCCTTTAAGACAACCAGATTCAATTTTGGACATTAAGAAAAGAGAAAGAATAATTCAGCTTTCAAAATAATTTCGCATTTACGTTTAATTCAGGTACTGTTATTGGCCCAAAGGGCTATTAGTCTCGAAAAGGCATTTCGAGCTGAATTGCTTAAATGCGATGTATCCCATTTGAAATTGTTGCCACCAAATATTATCGCCCTGTATTATATTCAAAGAAGCTAAATAATGAAGAATCTGCATGAATGTATGTATGTTCCTCGCGCTGTGAGGAAATAACGGTACCTAGAATCATCGAATTTTGAATAACATAGTCCTCCACCCGAGCATGGGCACCTGTAAGCCCGAATTAGGAATTTGTTTTATTGTTTATCTCATATTTTGTAAAACTTCAACGAATTTTTTAATCAAAACTTCAACAGTTTTAAAGCGAACAGTGGCAATACTGTAAATAAAACATTTTTATCTCCAGCGCGCGAAATTGTCCATGAGAAATTCTAAACACATGCTGTTTTTAAATATTTTTAGCCCAAAGTAGCTTTAGCCATAATGCTTTCGAAACGTTTGCGTCTGTAAATGACAAAATAAAAAGACCGGTTGAGCGTAATATTCATAAAGATTACTCTTGTTATAATATGATGATTGTAGTATGTCGTTGAGTTATATGGGCGAGAGACTGTGATATGTTTTATGTGACGCATCACAGTCGCAGTTTTCTTTTCTCCAACTTTATTGTTACTACAAAACCTCTTACATTAAGTAAATCCAGGTAGGTTTGTTGTATAAAAATCATTATTATAGCCTATTCGAATAAACAAATGACGAAAATTTAAAATAAGCGATAATAATCATGGAATGTATTGATAGCTGCCGTTTGGTTAGGACTAATCTTTATCAAGCGTTCTAGAACATCCACGAGCTGTTACTGCTAAACGAAATGTAAGGTATTTTTGCCTCCTTTCCGTGTGCCTGATTGGTGTAACTGGAAGCACGTCGGACTAGCAATGGGGACGTCCGCGGTTCAGGATTGCGAATACCAGGAAAGGCATTGCCCAATGTACATGTTTTTTGCTTCGACAGAACTAAGGATTGCAATACGGAGTAGAAGTTGTAGTACTGTACGCGAAAGTTGATGTTCTTGATATGAAAAAACAGTATTGTTGCTTGGAATATATCTCCCCACATCTCCAATATGTGTGGAATATTGTCGAATTTCGGATGAAAATCCGAACGCTTCTGTAGGATCCGGAAAGGAACAGCGATTGAGCAACTGTTTACTATCATTAACAATTATTTAAGCAAATATTTCGGCTTTCGATAATTAAAAGTTATAACTTTGCAAGGCCATAAATATTGGTTTCAAGAAAATTTCGAAGGTAAGTTACCCTCAAATCTTTTTTTGCCGAGATATGTTACTCATGTTCCAGCATCTACATTATTAATTAAACGAGTGTTTCTTAACTCACGCATTTAAAAGGAAGTATTGCAATCGCGAAAAATTTCAGGTATCATATTTCAACGAAAATATCCATTTTAACCGCTATCGAATGCAATTCAACGATGTTTTTGCGTGACATCTGTACGTAAGAACAGAATAAAAGACTAATTTTCCCTCCAAAAAATTGTAAAACTGATTTCAAATGGATCCTGAAGACACTTTTTTGTGGCATCTGTGCGTAAGTACGTACGTATGTATGTATGTATATGGCATAACTCAAAAACGAGTAGCCTCAGCACGTTGAAATTTCGTATATAGGACTGCTATAATACCTAAATGTGCACCTCCTGTTTTAGTAGTTGCTTTCAGCGACATCAAAAGTATATAAATATATGTATATAAATATACCCACTGTGTTACTTGGCTCAACCAGCTCAGTTTCTTCAGTTTTATATGTTTGTAAATTGTGCATTATTTGCTTTAAAAATTATTGAATTATGTTGTTCTTATTTTCCGGTTAAGGTTTTTATATTTTTAGTTAACCTGTATGTTATGGTTCTAGAATTATCAACAGTTTAATAGTTGTTTCAGTGCGGCTAAGCCTAATTTTTTTACCACAGCAGCCATATTTGTTTACATTTGAAACTTATCAGAATAGTGGATTTGTTACCAATCTCAGAATAGCAGATTTGTTGCCAATCTAGAGAAACTAAACTTCACAACAGGAAATTAAAGTCTTCTTTTATTATTGCGAATTAAATTTTATTTAATCCGTTCTGGAATTATCATTTAAGTTATTAAATTAGCCCATACATTAACTCAGCACAGTGTCTATAACAAATTATGTCAGTTTCTACGCCTTCAGTGTCTTTTTCCCGAGTGAAACCAAAGGTAACCATTCAAATTAGTGCACCGAAAAATCTTCCTTCTTGCAGCTAGCCGAATTGCTTGTTTTTGCTTAATTATTAATTATAATGGTATTAATGGTAAAAAATTTAATTGTTTTAACTGTATTTGGTGCTTTATGTTTTTCTATATCTTTCAATTTTTAATATAGATATTTTGAGTTTTTATGTATTGACTTATCCCGAAATTTGAACTGAATTAGTTGAATTAGAAATATATCTCTAATGAAATTCCAGGCTGCAAAGCAAAGCAAAGCATTATTCTTTTTTTTTCCTCCCAGAGAATGTTTTAATAATTTTATAATTATCTGTCAATAGAAATGAATGTTTAGGGCTTAAGGAAAATTAAATGGCATATTGGCAAAAGTTATAAGCATTATTCACGTAGTTTTCTTACTATTGTTCCTTACGCCAGCGCTTATCATTATCCAAATCATTAAAGAAGTCAACTTGTTTGCACACCTTGGCAATGTAGTTTATTTAAAATTTGCGTTGGAAAACACAATTGCAGTAGAACCCCAATTATCCGAACATAATATGCATTTATTTTAATTCGGATAAGAAACAAATCGAATAACTTATCATGCAATGTAAAATTTATACCAGATTTGCATGGCACATTTGAAGGAAGTTAGCAAGAATGACGACATATGATGATATCCATTATTTTAAACACATAGTAAATGTATTATCCGTGAACGCCACAGCTTAATTAATTTCATGATTTAAGAATTATTTTTGTTTAAGAGTAGATGTTCTTTTCTATGCTTCCATATTTCCGTTTCTTTCCAGCAAATAAGTTTAACTGAAACAAAGCCTTTTTGTTATTTTAATAGCTTCGAAGTAAAAAGAAATTAAGGCTTCAGAATTTGGTGGGCTTAGGTCATTACCGTGTTAATCGTCTTCATTTACTCTGATTCCTTAAACAGTGCAAGCTCACCATTACTTAAATATGACCTTGGATGTCATTAGCCTCAGTATTTAACTACTCATTAATTTGATTTTCCTTATTAATTAGATTTTTTAGTTTCCTTCATATCAGCCCTTTATTTAAATAGTTCACATTTCTGCGTTCAATTTCCAAGTAAAATGTTCTGATAAGTGGATAATTAAGATAATTTTTGTTTCGCTGCTGCGTTTTTCATCCGAATAAATCGTCAAGAGAGATCTTTCGGAATGAATAATTGGATCCTTAAATTTTTTTTTCTCTGGTTACAAACCGTAATTGTGTTCTTTCGAATCCTGTCCATTCATAATTCTCAACTTTCTATGTCTTCTGTGGTGTCAATAAGCTTTCACTTTTATCAGCAATTATTCTGATATTTTGTCTTCTTACACATTCTTTTTATCACTATCTTCATTATTGATTTTGCTCTTTTTGTTCTCAAGTGCTTCCAGTATGTAATTTTGTCATTCAACAACGAAAAATCCATTCGTTATCACTTTAACTGGTTTTATTGCTATCCATGGCAACAGGGCTCAGTTTGAGAATTTTTATATACTGCTCTTACTGCTGTTACATTTTTATGAACTTTAGTTCCGCTTACGTGCTGCGTGGTGTCTATGGATGTGATGATGTGAGTGGTGTTGGCGCATCTTTGTGTTTCTGAAATTTTACTTCTAATCTTGTAGAGACGTTAAGTTATTTCGAAGCAGGAGACATAAAAACACCAACCCCTTTGGGAGTAATATAAAATCTGAAAGCTTCACATGTTTTTTATTAATATACTTTTGCATAATAGCCTTGTAGAGACGTTAGGTATATTTGATGCTGAGAGACGTGAAAAATGAGCAATGCCCTCTTCGTTACTCGGACCTCTCGAATACGCGCCACGTGTGCTGACCATTACACCACGAAGGTATACTAAGAAGTCGGAAGAAATATCTTATATACTCCCTCTTTTAAAGGGCGACTGGGGATTAGGGGACTCAGTCGCCAAATCCTGGTGGTGAAGAATCATCATCCACCACTTTTTTTAGTTCGGGCGCCACTGTAGAGAAATTATGCATTTTTGAATACAGAAAACATGAAATATGCAATGCCCTCGCCAGGACTCGAACCTCGGACCTCTCGAATACTCGCCGAGTGAGATGACCATTACACCACCAAAGCGTGCTAAGAAGGCGGGGAAATGCCTTATAAGCTACCTACTTGAAGCATGGTAGAGGAAATATCAAAGGTTGAGGGATGGCTAGAATTCTAGGAAGATTTAACCGCTTAATGGGCTTCACTGGATATAAAATCATGCAACTATTGCTATACTTGATATATACGAATATCCCATGAAGTCGTCCCATGAAGCACCATGGCGGTTTATAAGTCTCTCGAATGTAGAAGGTTATTTCTTGATTTTTGGCAATAAATGTAATAAATGTAATGCACCAGTAATACTAGGCGTAAATTTGTATTTTTCATTATTAAACTTCAATTGCGTTTGCTGGTTAAATTTCAACATTTCTTTAAATCCACTAAAACGTGATTAACATTTTAATAATTAGAAATTTTGTACTTAGGGACCATTTAAAAATGATAAGTTTTGCTTCTGTAGAACCTTCGCGTCTGCAGATCTAAAACAGTGTTCATAAACGTTTCTACTTGAATTTGAGAAATTTTGTAATAGTAAGTATACTAACAATAAGATTGTTTAAAGAAACAAAGCTTGTAGTTACGTTTTCCAAAATCTTTGCATAGATTATGCAAATTATCTTTGCAATTATTAACATCAAATCACAAATTAAAAGTGTGTCGTACTGTAAGTCTTCCTTCTAGCAGGGTTACATGAAGTTAATGCTTGCGTCTCCTTTGGCCGCTCTCTTTTGTTTGTAGTTAATTTATACATACTTAAGGGAAAAAAATTCTGTAACAATATTTTTTAATCCTTTATATACATCGTTACATTGACGGAATGGGAATGAAGACATACGATTTCAGTCTAGGTCCTGATTCTAACAAAGAAGTCTAAAGTTAAAGCTTGTGGCCTTTAAGGGCCGTTCACACTGGGGTTTATTTGAGCTAACGGAGACAGCTGACTTTACCGACCCATTTCCAAAACCAGTTTTTCCCCATTAAAGAGCCGTTCAGACTGGGGTTTATCTGTGCTAACGGAGTCACTTCCATGTGTCGACTTGCTCCGCTATGCGTGCAGTTTATATTTTTCAACTCCCTGCGCTATGGGAAAAAACTGGTTTTGGAGATGGGTCGGCTAAGTCAGTTTTCCGCGTTAGCTCAGATAAACCCCAGTCTGATCAGCCTTTTTTAAAGGTGACAGATGAGAGCAGGGTCCGGATACACGGGCCAAAGAACGTCTATGTAAAAAATGGAAAGGTTTCATAAACGTAACGTAAATCAAGTTACTATTACGCCGCTAGAAAGCGGAGGAAAATATTCGCCGAGGAATTTCGGCGATTGAACCTGGCGGCGAGAATTTTCCCCTCTACCATGTGTACAGGAAAATGAGGAACAACTTAAGAAGAAACCTTATTTGACAAAACGCTTCTTCTTCGATTTTTCGGGATAATTTAAACTCGGATTTTCGTACTTTCTTTTGCTCAAAATAACTAGTCCGTTAATTAATATACTTGCGCCAAAAAACATTTTCTTTTCCTTTAAGGCTGAAAGAAATTTGAAACAATATTCGTTTTATGAACTCTTGATAAACGTGACCCTCAAACTTAGACTCTGGTTTCGAGCTTTGGAGCTTTGGAGATAGATATTTCGCGAATGCGCAACTGTTTTCCTCTACGTTGGGACTGAGCCACTCCTGTTGCGGAGAAGTTTTCCTTCTTAACGATACATATTCTTTGCCCGGGCGGCTTTCACTGACTGGGTATTGTCCGGATCCCACAACTGTTCAGAAAAACAACATTACAAACATGGGCTGATCTTGGAAGACAGACGCATTGCGGATTCTTCAGGGGCGTTCAGACTGGTGTTTATCTGAGCTAACGGAGACAACTGACTTAGCCGACCCATTTCCCAAACCAGTTCTTTCCCATATCGTAGTGAGTTGAAAAATTTGAACTACACCTATAGGAGCTATTCGACACGTGGAACTGACTCCGTTGGCTCAGATAAACCCCAGTTTGAACGGCCCTTTATAATACCAATGCTTACTATACAATATATGACACTATAAAGATATCTTGCATCAAAAAGTGGTGTCATTCTAAGTAATTGAAAGTTTTACATTTTCAAGCACGTTGGGCCTTTAAAGCATGTTCCTTTTACTGTAGTTCTGTCATGTTTGCAATTATTTTCACAATATTCAAATAAAAATACCCCGCAGCCTTCTTTTTTATTTCGAAGTACATGCAGCATTAATGCATTTACAGTGCAACATAACAAAAGGATGTCATCCTAAGTCCTCATTCCAGTCATAATTTTAAGAGTTAATGCTTGTAACTTCTGTAATAATTTTTTCTGCGAGTAGCTAATTTTTAAATTTTTTACTCAAATGCACTTTTATATGGCAGCAAATGAAAATACCCCATCATAGAAAGGTTAAGTTACAATGTTCATCGTATGTCTATAATAAAATTTCGAGGAACTAATGAACTAAGTAGCCACTCATCGCTGAGTTCATATAGACAACGTATACTCGACAAGGCTTAAAATGCTTTTTTATTCACTCGTATAAATGATAACAGATGGCACCTTCTCGGGCTTACAGGAAAGCCTCCACTCGGGCTTTTAAATCAGGATAAGAAAGTAAGAAACTAGACTAATAATAAATTAGACTTACCCGAAGCTAGACACAAATATTTAACGTAGTTGGCCCTGAAATGATAGTTTGATACTATTGTTGTTATTTTGGCATACAGCAGGGAATTCCTATCCCTGCTCTTTCCAGATTCCTGAGTGAATCAAGAATTGGGCCTCGTGCCTGAGAAAGACAGTAAATAGTATTCTGCATATAAGATGAAGTGGGAGAAGCTTTGAAGCCGTTTAGGTTGTGTTCACACGGGACCATAAAGGGCATAAGTGGTTTAAGCCGAGCTGCGTTGATAAGGCAACCACTCTGTGCTACGTCACAAAATCTGGTTTAGGGCTCTTGGCGTAAGGTTCTAACTTTTCAACTTTATACCGATTTGTGATAAGCATCCACCAATCAGAGCGAAGCTGAAACGAAACGGCAACAAGCAGAGCGAACGCCGGAAAACAACTCGGGAAAGCTGTAGACACATCCACTCATGCGCAAATTTAGCTTCTCTCATTGGCCACAGTTATACCCTGTCTCACACGTGTGAACGAAACTCCCGTGTTTTACGACTTTATGACTATGCCCTTTATGCCCCCGTTTGAACACAGCCTTACTTTTTGCGGGAAAACACCAAGTCTGGATGGAACTGTAGAAGAGTCTGTGGTCAGGCAGTGACCTAAAGTCTAAAGCACGACGTGGCCTAAAGCAGTGAATCTAATGTCATGAGGGTCGTGACTTGCCAACTACTGCATTAATTGAAGAAATATATGCACATAATACAAAATAAATACATGAAATATGTATATAGAAATTGCTGTGTACACTATTTATATGGTGAATAAATGTTCTTTAAAGAACAGCGATGAAATGGCTGTGACTTTTCAGGCTACTGGAGACCGGTGATTGCCTGGCTGAGCGGTGGCATTGTAATGTCCAGTATGTCAAAAATCACAATAAGGGAATAAGCAGTCTTAAAATTGTGTGATTTGTTCGAAGTCGAGGAAATGACCCCTTAAAAAGCTCAGACACACAGTTCATCTTAAACCCTTTTGAGATTGCCGTTAAATGAAACTAGCCACGCTTATCAATAAGCACTACAGTACAACCGAGAGTATTAGATTCAAGAATGATATGATATAGCCAGAAAGCAAACACGCGCCACTAAGGGCTGCTAAGCATCCTCTCTTTGGAAGTGCGTATAACTTCCTTTAAGGACTACTTCTAACTCATTTGCATTCAACACGATTCTAAAAACTCTTTGAGGTAGAGAGTTGTAAGTGGGGAACAAGAATTGAAAAACCCCTTACAAGGCTAAGATGATTTTTTTTCACTGTACAAACCTGAAAAAAAGTTTACTATAACTTGCACAGCCATTGTAATATGTGTTAGCCATCCAGTTTGTTAAACTTTAATGAACCAACTTTCTTCCATGCCTATATTTAGATAAGTAAAATAGTTTCATATTGTTTCGAAACAAGATAGCTCTTTGTCAAGGGCAAAATCTTGATTTGATTTTGCTGAAAGCCTACATTAAATAATTTACTTTCCATTAGTGCCTGTGTCTTATGACATATTCTTTAATTACTTTGCCATTTTCAGGCTTAGATAATGCAGAAGGCATTTTTAATGCCATTGCTTTGTAAGGATTTATATTTATTTTAAATAACCAATTAAATTTAATTTTGAAGTTCTTTCCTATAAGCCTTCATTCCCTTAATCGTCAGTGCCAGAATATTTAAATTTGGTAAAGGAATGCAAATTCTACCAGTAGGAGAAAAAGTTAAAATACCAAGCTCTAGAAGAGAAAGTTAGAGTCTGGAAAACTCTGTGCGTGTTGTAGCGCGAGCTTCGGTCAGCAGTTATTGCTGGTTAAACGTGGCGTAACGGCTTTTATTTTGCTCCACTAAACTCATCAACGCACTGTTAGAGAACAGGATTATCTGAACTCTGCAGCGTAATTCTACTACTTGTTTATATCTTCAAATTTTTAAGTTTGATTCTTCAGTTACCGCCCAAGCAGAGGCGTAGTTTGTTAGCTTCGAGTTGTAAATAATCTAAAGAGTGTAATAAAGGGTAGTTTTAACCCTTCTCTGCAATCACTGCTCTCCAGATTTCACACAAAAGATTGGCAGTAGAGCTTACAACTTGAATTTGGATTTATTCTCACTTTGTTTGAATTTGAACAACAAAGTTTAAACTTAAGTAGTTAATTAACATTTCATATCAAGTATGTTTTCTATGCGTATATTTTAAATCTTCTATTTCTGTGTATTCAAAATATAAAGTTCTCTAGAAAGAAAAATCTTTTCTATCATTAAGTGAAAAGCTCAAAGTCCCTACTGCGAAAATAATGAAAATTTTCCGATGTTATCCCAGCTCATTCTGTAAAAACCAAAGGCTTTGTTCAGAGTAAAAGACTCGGATCTCTTTGTCTCGCTGCCCTTTTTGTGTTACTTATATATTTATTTAAATTTGTATTTTGCTTTTGACTTTGCTGCCCAACACCTTTTCGACAGGTACTCATTCTCATTCTATTTCCCAAGCAATCATTTTTCATCTTCCAAAGCATTTCATCTTCTTTCCTTCCCCACAACGTCACAGACATCTTCCCATTTTTATAAGCTTTTCTGGAACTCGCTGTCCCACCATTTACCGACATACAACCACCTTCTCTTAAACTAACAAAAGCAGCTTTGCAGTTTGTCCACACCATAATAACATCGCAATGGGTGTGCATTCACAACATCCAAGTAGCTTTCTATTATAGCCTTCAGTGGAAAGTTCGTCGTTCTTTTTCAGACGATGGTCGCGAAATTCGCTTCTGCCGACGCCCAGGCTATGTCATTAAGACCTCTAATTGCTATTCAGGAGTGCGTACGACAGCTAGGAGTGCCGAAAGAAAAGGGGGAAGCTTTGAGAAGGCTACTCTCATTTGTCTTCCGTCTGTTAATGATCGTCAGAAACATCCCCAAATGAAGGAATTTTGAAGGTCGTTTGAAACGCTGGAGATGTAATATATCATATCACGTTTGGCAGTTGTCCATTTCTTTAAGTAAAAACATATTTGAAACTGATACTCTCCATTCATAGCATTTGGAATCTCTGTTGAATACTTTTATTAAAAATGAATGTACTTTAAGTAATTACCCTGATGCAAATTTTGTAGGCTTCATATTTTGACGTAATTAATTCATAATGTATGACTATGTATTGCATATGCACAGTTATATAATTTCAATTTTTTCTATTCTCTCCATCATATGTACTAATTCATTCAGTATAATGTTTCCTTAACTTACCTTCTTATTTTTTTAATTTATTTTGCTCAGTTTTTATCATATTTTTATTACACTACATGTTAATTTCATACCATATATTCCATACATCTTTGTCACGTCGAAGTAATCGCATGATTTATTTAACTATGGGGTGCAAGTAATGTATATATTTTTCATTTTTCTTTTCCAGTTTCCATTTAATTTTATTGTATACTTTGTTTTTAGCTTTAAGGTAACCGATCTCGTTCGAAAAGCGTTTTTTATATTTTTGAATGTTCGTTATATTTTTGAATTTATGTGATTTTTTAATGAATTGTACTAAAAGTTGAATATAATTACTGCAAAAGTGATAAAAAAATCATTAATTTTAGAAATTTATGTAAAAATCTGAAAATTTTAGGTCAAAATTAATAAAAACATCAACTATCACTGACAAGAAAATATTGATGATAAAAATCTATGTTTAGCTTTATTTTATATATACTACCTAGAAGCATACACTCAACTACAATAATTTGAAAATATTGATTCACTAGCAATATATGGCCAAATGTGTCAGTCAACACTAAAAACATTTTTAAAATACACATGCTATTGAAGAAAAAATGCTGTAATTTAAATTCTGTGGGGTTACTTTTTTAACTTCTTATCTACATTATGTATAATAATGTATAAAACATGTGTGCAAAATTTCAAATGATTCTATGATGAACTTTTAGAATTATCATGGTTGTCAAGAACATAAATCATAAAAAAAGAATTAATCAAAAATCCCGTTTAAAGTTTTGAGATTACTGTTACACGACATTATATACAAATATTCATTTAAAATGTTCCTGAATTCTACATCGGCCCTTCATTTGTTTTCAAAACAATCATTTTTTTTTTTGTTTTCGAAGTGCTTTCAGTGTTTTTCTATGAATTTTGGCGAAGCTTACGAACGCCTTCGAGAATCGTTAATTCTTGTTACAACTAAATTCTTATACCCTTAGACTGTAAAATATCCAAGAGTTATTTTAAGTGACTCAAATTTTTAGTAAGACCAAGAAATCCATCATTAAATAGAATTACACTGATATTTGTACCAAACATTAAACATTTCAACTCAACAAATGTACTTTTAGCTAATAAATTAGCTCAGGAAATTTGTACACGAAACAGAAATATCGAAAGCTCAATGCAAACAAAACAATAAGTTTGAAACGTTGTTGCCAAACGAAAAAGATAAAATACATAATGAAAATACACGGCCAGATTCTCCAAACATATAAAAATGCTTAAAATTATTTACTTTATAAATAACATAGAAAAAAGTGGAAATTGCACCTTTAATTTACACTTTAAATATTAACTTCCGGAGCGGCAGACAAATACTTCCGGTTTGTCGTATCTCAGAAAAACTGTTATATCTGTACTTCTAATCAACATATCAAGAAAAGAAAAGCTTTTCTGATAGCTAAGAATGTGGCCTTAAAAATATTAAATAAAAAAAAGGGAGTTTTCAGTCGAAATCGGCCTTTTGAACGAGGTTGGTTACCTTAAATATTCAAAATGTCATGTGGAATGAAATGTGACAGAGTTCTCTTGGATTTTTTATGATTTATGTTTGAGGTTATTAACCCTTAAGAACCTGTTCTGGAACTTAAAAATAATACGAACAATATACATTGTAGTGTAAATTTTTATGAGATTGGTATTTCCACTTTAAATAAATTATAAAAATTTCAAAAATGGTAAGGGATCGTCTTTAATTTTGATTTACAATTTAAATGTAATAGGTTTCTTTGTACAATTTTATCACCTTCCTGGAATGGGTTAATTTATTTCTACTAAATTAGACATTAATTTAAATTTTTCATACATACATTGCATTAAATTTCAAAAGAAGTACGTATTTTCTTTTCAGAATTCTGCTCCTGAAGATATTTAACCAATTTAATCTGAACACGGAAACAGATAAATGCATGAACGCATTCAGTCTCCCAAGTCTGATTACTAAACTTTGAAATCAAAATTCCTAAAATATTCAAAATTATTTTCAAAATATTTTAAACCTTATTTCAATGGTAAAACTGTTGTATTTATATTTAGTTTGCCACATATGTATAATATCCAAAGTCATTAAATTTGCATGTTTTCATTAGACAAAAAATATATGGTATAGTTATATCGCCTTTTTTATTATCGTGTCTATTATTAAAACTAATGAGTTTGATTACCTTTTAATAACAGGATGGCAACGCTTTGATTTTCGGTAAAAGCCCTAATTACTGTTCACAGATGTAAGGTTTACGATTGCTTGTCGATCATTTCCTTCTCTTGGGGTAACAGTATATTGTAATAATTACCTATAATAAGTTTCATTATATATCATCGCATGAAAAATTACCACTAATATAGATAATTATTCTTCACTATCTTAAATCTAGAGCCTGTTATCTAGATTTTATTCGTTATTATCCTAAACGTGTGCGACTAGCAGTTAGTTATTAGACCTTATTACTTTCCCTAATCATAGTGATTGCAACTAATGGCGCTTTTCATTCATCGCTTTCTTGAATACCTATACATTCTAGTGATGAGGATTTCATTGACTTTTGATAAATAATGGTGTAGAGGATTATAGGAAACACATTTTAAAATAAAGAGTACATAATTTAATATCATTATGTAAAACACATGTATACTGTCTACAATCATATATTTCTAATAAACGATCATGTGTTTCGTAGAAATGAATGTGTGTTTATCATTCATCTTGTTACAGAGGCTGTTTGTACATTTTTCAGACGATTTTCATTGTATTCACAGAAATGTTTTACCTGAACGTTTTGTGGTTTAAATGCTCCATTTTATAACCCTTAGTCTTCACGATCTTTCTATCTGTAATTTCCAAGACAATAAAGCTGTTTTTAAAAGAGGTATTTCATCCCATTCCTTCTGAAAAATTTTCCAAAATCCAAGGCGCATTGTAGGCCAACGTCTGGACAATCCGCTTTACAGAAATTCCACAGCGCATAAATCAGTGAATGATATACTAGAAGATTTAGTAGGTATATACGTATAGTCTTGATACACACTTCTTCTATTTTTTCCAGGAAATTAATAGTGGATTTTGACTTCAGGCTGTTTATTTTGATTTAGTTCAACTGATTGGGAGTAAAGCTGTGGGTAAAGGGAATGTATTTCATATTTGAAGATTGGATGTCAAATATGTTCATGATAATATGTGGAGTTGATCTTAAGAGTTTTCTGCGCTGTCTTTAATTCTTAATTGTCTTTATACCAATAACAATCATAAATCCCTTTGAAAAACTTTAAGTGCTTTGGACCATGTTCTAATATTTCTGTCTTCTCTTTGATGATTTTTATCACAGTCATTTAAACATACCCCAGATTCATCTATTGCTACAACATTTTCCCATTTTTGTTCGGATAATTGTTTCTCATAGAAAATTCTGCAGCGCGTTTTGCTTTCGGTGATATGTCGTAGAGACAGATGACGCACATTAGGTTTTTTTCGCCTTTTTAAGATTCAAATCAGCATTAATCACTTTATTTAAATTTAGCAGTGATTATTTTAATGATTATTCAACTATCCTTTGACTTCGCATATTTTCTTTTAACATTAAGTTCTTCTCTTTGCCACATTTGAAGCATTCCGTTTTCTCCTTGCATATGTATTTTGAACAATTTTTCTCCTTGAAGCTAAACTCTGACGTGTTTTACCTTCCTTATTGACAATACTACCTATCGTTGCTTTAGACCGAAAAATCATGGCTTTCACAACATTCTTTAATTAATAAATACGAATAATTTTCTTCGGATAGAGCACAAACATAGTCTTTCGTCCATTGTTTCTTTAAAAGTGTCATTTTACGTGAAAGCAAAATTATCAAGTAGCAGACGATAACTTACACTTTAGGCAAAATATAGTTGCAGTTACGACAGATTTCCCAAGCAGGCGATTTTTTTATAGCAAAATAAAATCGTCTAAAAAATGTGCGAACAGTCTCTCTAAAAGGTGTATGGCAATATTATAATCATCAATTTTAATGGAATTTTCCCATAAAAAATTGATTGCTTTATTTTAAATCTTATAAATTAAGCTTCGAAAACCTACTTTTATTTTTTCTCTCCTGACATTAGAAGCAGAATTATGGTAGTTCTTGCTCTATAGCGTGAATCATACGTTTCTGTTGAAGAACATAAAGTTGATATCTAAATGTGCACAGACTGTAGCTTAAAAATGAGAATTCGTCATTTGAATACTTTTCAAGATGTTCAATAGAAGATTTTGAGCTTTACTACTTGTTACTAAGTGCTCGTAAAAGGGGTTACTTTTGAAATTTAATTTTCACACTTTGCAACATTTTCTTTTTTATCTGTTTTTGTTTGTGCTGCATAAAACGTATTTTTTTACTTCATAATACAATTATGGTAGTACATAGAATTATAAGGGGAAACTTTTCATAAAGACTGTTTTAAATTCTTAGATTTTTCTATAGATAAGAATTTCAATTTTATAAGCATATTCTTTTCGTCTGTGAGAGAAATTTCTTTTTTAGATCTAAAATATATACGAATAGGAAGAGTGAACAAAGATGGGAATATATTTCTTTCGAAATCGCATAAGATAATATTCGTTTTTTGTTAGTATGTGTATCTCGAAAGCGCGACCGAAAGCCTGAAAAACGCATGTGTGCGGTGTTATCGTCATGCGATGATTTGTAAGTACTTTATTTTTTTACCACGATATTTTCGACAACGATGGTTTAAACTGCGAAGTTTTTGAACCGCTTTATTTTCGACGACGATATTTTGTACCACGACGCTTTAGAACTGCGATGGTTTCTCTTTGCTTTATTTTCTCCGGCGATGTTTTGTACCACGACATTTTCGCCTTGCGTTGTTTTTTCTCCGCGACGTTTTCGTCCGCGATGTTTCCGACTGTAATCGTTTTTACTGCGATGTTTTCGGCGAAGGACATATCTTGCAAGACGCCATTTTAAATATCAGTGCCTATAGTGCTATCTGTACCTCATATATCAAAAGTTTCAGTGTCTTAATTATAAGATCAGTTCCACCAGTGCGTGAATCATTAAAAAAACAGCGAGGGTTTCAGTGCTACCAGATAAAAATACGAAAAATAACACTTTAGTGTTATAACTAATTATATTCATGATTAAATTCATTACAATATAAGAAAATATAAGAAAACGAACTTTTAAAAAAGGTATATTCTTGCACCCGTCTCAGGTATTTTCTTGCATCATTAATTTCAAATTATACGTAACCAACATATGTATTTAATTTCATATAAACTTTCATGTTTTAAAGTGGATACTAAACTCTTCCTTTTTTCTTTTTTCAGTTGTCATGGGTACTTCATCGATGTCCATTTCCCTTCTCATAATGCCGATCATCGTAGCTTTGAGTCGGCGGAAGAGCACCCGGTTGCTGGCCATACTGGGAGGCCTGATAGGGGCCCTCGGCTGTCTATTTACCTCTTTTGCGTCCCAATTCCATCAACTTTACTTCAGTTATGGTGTTATCCTTGGAATAGGAGTGAGCTTAAGCAGGGGTACCTCATCCATCATGGTCGGCCAGTACTTCAAAAAGAAGCGGGAACTGGTGGAAATATTTGTGATATCCAGCACAGGGATAGGAATGGCGGTGGTGCCTTTACTGGTTGCTCATGCTGTGAGGTAAGTGTACATTGTAAATGATTTACAGTTACTGCTTTACAGTTTCTCTTAGAATGTCCTCTACTAAGGCATCCTTCCCCTTAGGAAGATAGCCATTGAAGCATTTGTCCTAATCTCATAACACCAAAACCAATCTTCTTTTGAGGAATGTATCTTTTTGTTTTTTAATAAAGTCAAAAATACACGCATTTAAGATTGCATAATGTAAGGTATATCAATATCTAAAATATGCATTATGGTCCAATTCTCACTATATGGAAAATGATGTTCGTATCATGTGACAGACAACAGATTAATTTGCAATTTAAAAAAATTACTTTTGCTCTAAATTAAATATTTCGGCTGGAAAGTTAGCAAGAGTAAATTTTATTTTTACTTTAGATAGTCCTTAATTTTTTTCCGCCATGAATTGTTTCATTTATTCCATTAGCATTGAGTTTCAAAATAATTTGTTTAGTTATTTTTACGTAAATAGTACTACGATAAAAAAAATTATCGGGATTGATTTTGAAAATACGTGATCTTAATGTCTTGTTCAATACTAGTCACGTTACTCAAAGTAATTCACTTCACTGCAATCAGCTTATAAGCTATTTCTCCCGCTTTCTTACCAGGCCATCGTGGTGTAATGATCAGCACACTCGGCGCGCATTCGAGACATCCGCGGCTCGAGTCCCGGCGAGGGCATTGCGCATTTTTCATCTCTCCTGCTTCAAAAAAAAATCCTAATGTCTTTACAAGCTTTATGCCCACCTTTTTTCCTCCAATTGTCAAAATATGGTTTTTAAATTCCTTTTGCCAAATTAGACAAATCAAAAGCTTGTGGAGCTGTAGTATTTGAACTTTTATCCGAGCATTCGAGAATAGCACGAACATCATGAGCACGTGCATGGTTTTGCATAATTCATTAGTTATCGCGTCGCAATTAGGATCGTTTTCTACGACTTGCTTTACGTAAATGCTATAAAACATTTAAGTGATAACAGTTTGGTCAGGTAATACATGGTCATGATGCCCGACAGTACAATATTCGAAGAAAACAGGAACATTACCTTGGTTTTTGATCGACATTTATGTAAACTTTCCAACCTTGTTTCACCAACTGAGCACGATTCACAAAGCTATTGAGCTCATTTTTGTATCGAAAGGGCAACTCAGTGTTTTGTTACAGGTGATCTACATCAAAACAGCTCAACTTGAGAAAATGACTTTTGAGCCATATGAACAAATTATTGTTTGGGGGAGAATTCAACCTTTTTTAAAGAAAATATGCGCCTAAAGTTCAAATGATTTTTCAAACTGGTTTGACAAGGTACGAATTGTATTAGAAATTACTCAGCGATATATCTGAAGGTTAAAAGACTATTTTTAAGCACCAGTTCTCTAATTTAAAAAACCGGATGTAACCATCACATGACTTCCTTGCACGGCCTGTTACATTACGCACAATTTTTTGCTGCAATTCAGTTAACTGTATTTCTTCGAATTCCATTAGAGATATATTGCTCATTCAATAAATTTTTTCACTTCGTGGCAAAGTAAAAATACATAAAAACTCAAAACATGTTCATTAAAAATTGCAAAATGCAGAAAAATACCAAACTCTAAAAACATAACACTAAATACAGTTCAAAAATGTTTTATAAATAAGAAACCGTTTCTAGAAAAGCTCAAAAATGTTTTTAGAAAAACATAAAACACTAAATACAGTTCAAAAAAGAATTTTTAGAATTAAAATTAGAATTTCTACTCTAAAACAAGCAATTCGGCCAGAGGGCAGGAAGGAATACTTTTCGGTGTACAAAACTCAAAGTTTATTTTTGGTCCCACTCGGCAAAAAGACACTAAAACTGGTGCACAAACTGACTTAATACACTATTTTTGCTAATTTTCAAACGTAAACAAATTGCACTTCGTTAGACTTAACGATACTTAAACACCATTTAAATTGTTGATGTTCTACAACTACTGCATGCAGATTAAATTAAAGGCATAAAAACCTTAATCGGAACATTAGAATAACATAATTCAATCACTTTTAATGCAAAAAAGGCACAATTTACCAACATATAAGAATAAAAAGTCTTAGCTAACTAAGCCGGGTAACAGATTGGGTATCTATCTATCTATATCTATATATATGTATATATAAGCGAAATACCACTGACTTATCACGAGATCTCCGAAACTACACACCCGACTGACTTGAAATTTTGCGTAGTTACTCATTCCACGATGTAGACGCGCACTAAGAACAGATTTTACGTAAATCCTGTCCAAGATGGATTTTTGTTATACCCCACATTGAATAATGGATATAATAGATTAAGCAATAGATATGGCAACGGTTACCAGCAAAATTTGAAGTGAAATGCAAAGGTTAACATAGCAATCCAGCTGATACCGGTGATGTTAAAATCTGCGTATGACAGATTCCCTGACTGGCACTATACTTCCTGACTTTAAAATTAAAAAAATTACATTAATTATCAATTCGAAATGAGACTTCGTAAATATTTGAAATGAAATGAGACTTTATAAATATTTAAACAAAATCTTATAGCAACGTAGCTGATGCTCGCCCGCTAACTCATCACGAGATCTGATTCACGAAAAAATGAAAATGTTGGTATTGTTACGAATCTATATAATATATAAGCGAAATACCCCATGTTGCCATGATGAGTTTTTATTTAAATTTTTATAAAGTCTGATTTCATTTTCATTTTCATTCATGTGCCCAGCAAAGCGGGAGGGTATAAGCTAGTATGTGTATGTATATATATATATATATATATATGTATATATATGTATGTATATTTATATACATTTGGTGTGGCTGTTTGCAACCAAAACGGCAGGTGCACTGTTACATAGTATAGCAGTCCCATATACAAAATTTCAATGGTCTGAGGCTATTCGCTTTCGAATTATGCTAGATACATGCGTACATACGTACAGACATCGCGAAAAATTCTCCTCTGAATCCATTTTAAATCCATTTTTCGATCCACTTTGCGAAATTTTGTCCTTACATACAGATTTCACATAAAAACACCATTAAATTGCATTCGGTAGCACTCAAAATGGATATATTTATTAAAATATGATACCCGAAATTTTTCGCGATTGCAATACTTCCTTTACTTCCTACAAGGAATTAGAAAGGGGCTACTAATTAATGGAACGGATTGATCTACCACATGGTGGCTCAGTTTGAACTCATTCTTTGCCTTCCTTGAACAATCTTCTATCATCCAAACTCTTTTTTGTTTTGATGAAATGTTGCTTTTAAAACATCTAGCGACATATAAAACGACTGTGTAGGAACCGCTTCATTACAAAAACGAACTTTACTATACGAGATCGTACATTCTTCGTACATTCTTTGATATCGTACATTCTTCGTACATTTACGTTCGCCATTTTGCGAAATCATTTCATTAAAAATTCTTTATTCATTAAAAATGAATTTATCTACAAATGGCGGAAGGAAACTAAATACGGCTTGTTGCTTATTGTTAACGAAATTAGCAAGAACATCTCAAAAAACTTCGGACTGGATGTTTGGCTTGTGGATATTTTATACGGAGTATACGCGATAAGTTTTGATCGCACTTGTAACATCTGTGTATCAAATGCCTACGCTGTAAAGAATGTTTTCAATACGCAGAAAAATTTATCTTAACACCAACTTATATTTTTATAATCTCGCTCCACGTTGTTTATTTTTTAAACATAATGAAGTATTTATATGAATGTATAGTTATGAAGTATTTAATAAAATATTCACAAAAAAAACGAATATTTTTGTGTAAGGAATGTTATTAATAAAAACATTCAAGCTACAGAAACCTGTCAAGCCTTCTCGTAGTATAACGTATGCCATATAAAGTAAGAGATATGGAGGTATTTATTCCGCATTCGAAAATAAAATAATAGGGCATAATTTGATTGTTGGATTTTTTCCTTTTTTCAAATAATGCTTTCTAAAACATAATATTTGGTGCATAAACAGGTATTTTAATAAAACCTACATTGTAAGCTTCATTTCACACCACGATTACAAGTAAAGTAACTAATACATTTTAACAAATACCAAGTTCGTCTGGTTTCGAACCCAAAGCATTTCAGCTCTTCTCTAAAACAACACTCTTCTTTGTAAACATCTTGCGTCTTTGCCATTTTTGTTTCCTTGTAAAAGATAAAGGGAGTATTGAAATCAAAAATATTTTTAGGTATCATATTTTATAGGAAATAACAATTTTGACCGTTTCCGAATCCATTTGAGTGTTTTTCATCGTAAAAGTTTGTACGTTAGGACATAATTGTGAAATCCTTTTCGGAAACGGATATAAAATGGATTTAAAAGGGATTTGTTTCGTCACGTCTGTACGTACCTACGTATAAATTATGTATCTCGCATAACTCGATTAGCAGTAAAACGTTAAAACTTTTCTACGGGACTACTATAACATTCAGTTATGCACCTTCCTTTCTTTATTGCAATCGGCAGTGTGCATGTATACACACACATATATATGCATATATATAT
>KK116133.1:304710-349799 GCA_000611955.2 Stegodyphus mimosarum
AAAAAATATATATATATGTTACCGTTAAAGGATATAATGCAGTTATTTCATAGAATACCTAGTTATTCCATGAAATAACTGATCGTGTCCGTTAAAGTGTGTAATATATTAATAATTTGACACTTTAACTAGTTATTCTATGAAATAACTAGGTATTCTATAAATTAACTAATGAAAGACAGTTAAAGTGTAAAATAAACAATTTATCTAAAATGAAATAACTAGGTATTCTATAAATAAACTAATGATAGACAATTAAAATGAAAAAGAAGCGATTTATCTAATTTATGCAGCGTATAAATGGTATTTATGGAAACGTACCATAAAATCATTTGTTACTGCAAGGATTACTAAATTGACTCTTGGAATTACAAAGAACATTATTTCGAAAACAAAAACATTTTTTGTTGACACACTGGGCTTTAAACGAACATTCCGTATTGTTAAACAAAACGTAAATGTACCTTATACTAAAAAGCGAGATTTATGATATAGATTATTTTACACTTTAACGGGCTGAAGATCGTTATTCTATGAAATAACTAGTTAAACCATGAAATACAAGAGAGTTTTGCGCTTTAACGGACACGATCAGTTATTTCATGGAATAACTAGTTATTCTATAAAATAATGGATTTCATACTTTAACGGTAACATATATACTAAATTTTGTTACATCTTATAGCCCTTAGTTTTAAACCACCCTTTTTGTTGCAATCGGCAGAGCAACACACATGTGTAATATATATATATGTATATATACACATATGTTCATATATATATATACATATGTATGTATATATACACATATGTTCATATATACACTCACGTTTGTGAAAATTGCAACACCAAGAAGGAATCGTCATAATTGAATGCAATTTAATACACAGTTGAGTGGTAGTGGTACAAATAAATGATTAAATGTTCAAAGCAAACAAACAAGAACAAGAGATCAGAATCAGTATTTTGTGTGGCCACCACGCGCCGCAATAAGTGCTGCTACACGACGTGGCATGGAGTCAAACAAAGTTTGAATGTCTGACTGAGGAAGAGCATTCCATATCGTTTGTACGCGTACCCAAAGTTCGTCTGCAGACGCAACAGGACGAGGATCACGAGCAAGACGCCGACCAATGACATCCCACACATGTTCAATTGGCGACATATCCGGGGAACACGCAGGCCAAGGAAGAAGCTGTACCTGCTGCGCTGCAAAGAAGGATTTAACAATCCGAGCAGTATGAGGGCGGGCATTGTCCTGTTGAAATACAGCGCCTGGCAAGCTTTGAAGGAAGGGAACAGCTTCGGGCTGTAGAACTTCACGGATATACCGGTTGCTGTTCAGATTGCCCACAATTCGTAGCAATTGAGATCGTCTATGATATGCTATGGCGCCCCAGACCATAACTCCGGGTGTTCGTCCACTGTGGCGTTCGATAATGCACTCCGGAAGGTGGCGTTCACCGGCATAGCGTCTGACACGAATGCGGCCATCATGGTACCACAAATTAAAGCGGGATTCGTCAGAAAACACGACATGCTGCCAATCAGCACGCCAGTCTCTATGCTGATTGGCCCATTGTAGCCGCAGGCGGCGATGGTCGTGCGTTAGGGGGATCCTGTATAAAGGAGTCCGTGCGCGCAGTCCACACTGCAGCAGACGTCTACGAATTGATGAAGCACACAATGAAACACCTGTAGCTATTGACCACAGTGCTGCCAATTGTCTAGAGGAAGCTGTACGGTCCGTCCGCGCCATGCGGACCAGGTGTCTATCATCGCGAGCTGACGTCACATTTCGGGGTCCACTCCCGGATTTCCGAGTTGTCCGACACTCGTCCGTCCACTGCTTCCAAACGCGCATCACTGTGCTGCTGTTACGCTGCACACGAGAGGCTACTGCACGATACGACAATCCAGCTTCACGAAGGCCGATGATTCTCCCTCGTTCAAACTCTGTAAGTTGTTCAAATCTCGCTCTCTTTCGTCGACGAGGCATAAGTACAGATTGAGTTAACGTTTACCACTAGCAGATAACCACCGATAACCATACACGCCTCGCTACAGCCGTCTATTTATTCGGATCCATCAGCCGTTCAGAGGGCGCTGCTCAGCATACGCATGCGCTACGGATTTGCAATTCTAATCATTTGCATATCATGCGCTACTTTGCATTTCCTGAAAATTTCAGCTCACTCGCGTAAGTCCTTCATGGTGTTGCAATTTTCACAAACGTGAGTGTATATACATATGTATGTATATATAGACATATGTTCATACAGGGTGTTTATAAAGTCCCGGGCCCATTTTGATGTTTAATAACTCATAAAATAATGAAGATATAAACAAACGTATGGCATTGTTTGATTTAATAACTTTCCTTTAATTTTCCTTTTCAGGTTTGAATATCTTTACTTTTGTAAATATCGTCTGCGCGTGTGGTTAATTTCAGATAATTTCATTTTCCAGTCTAAATATTTGTGCTTTTCTAAACATCGCCTGCTTATTAATTGCATTTTTCTCTCTTTTCCTTTGGGGATTGTAATCCCCAAAGGAAAGATCCTCTTTGACTTTTTACTTTGGGGATTTGTAAAGGAAAACGTTTACAACAGCAGAGTGTCGAATATTGATGACCTAAAAGCCAGAATTACGACCGCAATAACCTTTGTGGATGTCGACATGCTTGCCGGTACCTGGCGGTAAATTGAATATCGACTCGATATTCTCCGTGCGACGAAGGGGGCGCACCTGGAAGTTCATTGACAATGGTTATGAAACGTTTTGAGTCTATCTAACCATTTATGTTATTAATTTTAAACTATCTTTATTATTTTATGAGTTATGAAACATCAAAATGGGTCCGGAACTTTATAAACACCCTGTGTATATATATATAATATACATATATAAGAATTCGTACCCGGCCTTTATTTCGCAATCGTTGTTCGTAGTAATACTTCTAATTATAGAATTGTTTTAAATGACGAAAATATTCATGTTTTGACTATGTTAAATTAAAAAAAATAATTGATTTTGCTCAATTAATGAAATATAACTTTCAGTGTGTTCTCCCAGTTCCTAAACTCATGTTGGGAACAGTTTTACACTCGTAATGAAAGCAAAAATACAAGAAGTTTGAAGCCTGTAAGACAAAACAGATTGGGATATTTAATGTCAAAATTTGCAGTTTTTGATGACATTTTCAACTTGGGTTGAGGGTTCGGTGAATTAAGTTAGAATAATTCGAGGAAATATACTTACATGAACTGCTGCAAAAAATTAGTATAATTTGATAAACTGTGCAAGGAAATGATAAGGTCTCCACCTCAGATTTTTTAATTTAAATAAAAGGTTTAGAAATGCGTTCATTATGAATATAACTAAGACCCACCAAAATGATTAATATCTGATAACTGTTTATGCTAACTTCGAATGCCATTCTAAGAGTATTGCCCACTTTGCTGTCTCTACCCAAAGAGGATAAAGTACAGATAACTGCGAACAACTGACCTGGTGTTATTATCCCCATGAGTAACTTTTCGATTCTTTCCCTGCAGCAATCTGGGCTGGCGATTGGGTCTTCAAGCCATCACTGGAATGATGTCACTGACTTTCATCTTGGGAATCTTCTACAGACCAGCATCCCTCTACCATCCCCAGCGGAGGGCTATTCTTCATCTGAAAGGGCTCCAGAAGCGTTCCAAGGCCAAAGATAAAAATGCCCAGAAAGAAAAGCCTCCCTTTTTCGATTTCGCTGTTCTCAAATCAAGAACGGTCCAGATTTTAATATCCGGAAGTGCAGTTTCAGCTTTTGGAATCAATGCGCCTGTCATGCTGCTGGTAATAAAACTTTTATTTCAGGCATATAGTGCTCTTTCTCAGATTTTATAGAAATGTGAAGATCGTTGAAAAAATTTAACAAAAAAATGATTTGGATATGATTAATGATAATTGTTTTTAAGTTACGATGTGGGCCATGCTTTCTGAGATAAGAAACTTGTAAATCTAAATTTTGAGGAGCAAAAAACGTAAGCGTAACAAGTGATGTTAAATTTTGGTAAATTCTGATTTCAAACATACATTTGTTGTTATTTTCAATACAGAATGAGTGCTAAGCAACTTCGTTTATGAATAATAACTTGTAAGTACAGTTAAAAACTTTTAAGAACAAACAAAAGCTTTCTTCATTGCAGCGTAATCATTTCGTTAAGCTATGTCTGGGCCGAAGCAATTAGTCCAAGTTCACTAGAGATAAGATAATTTAATCTTAATTTATTCAATTTAGAAAAAAAAAATTAAAAATCTGAAAGCTTCTCAGATTTTATATTACGCGGAAAGTAGCGTTTTTTAACGTGTTGTATCTTAACTTTATTTGTTAAATTTCATGTTTTTCGCACTCAAACTATAAAATTCAATTCATCAGCAGTATCACAAAATAATTTTTAAAAAGTATACCTTTAGAACTTCCGATACACAGTCTCGCGCGCTTAAGATAAAAATATTTTTTTCTTACAATTTTGCCATTACTCTCTTTGAAATCGTTCAGTTTGTTAATCAAAAATTCGATAAAGTTTTACAAAATATGAAATGGATAATAAAACAAATTCCAAATTTGGTCTTCCAGATGCCCACTATCGAATAGAGGACTATGTTATTCAAAATTTGACGTCTCTAGGTACCGCTGCTTTTTCACAATGCGAGCAACATATATTCATTCATGCAGATTCTTCATTATTTAATTTTTTTAAATATAATGTAGTGCTCTAATATTTGGTGCCAACAATTTGAAAAGTGAAACGGATATTTATAGTGAATCAACACAAAATGAAAGTAATAGCCCTTCTGGGCAAATTGAACCTTTGGGCTAAAAACAAGAAACGAACCTCCACGTCACATTTTATCCAACTGCCGGAAGCTTTGTTAGTTAGCCATTCATCGGAATAGGCCGAATCTATCGGTCATTTAACCGCCTTACTAGTAAAAACGTTGCCTGATGTCCCCCACAGACAGACGACCTATTTTACATCGATGAGAATTCGCAATTTCATCCCTATTTTCATAGAAAATATCCCGAGAGGCGAGATCAAGGTATATTGCCTTACCAGTATTTTAAGTTCCACCATACCACACAGACACTATAAGCATACAAAGATCTATGCTTTCTTCGGGATTCGAACTCGGGTCCTAACATAACGCAGCCAGTTGCACTAGCCACTATACCGACAAGGTAAGACTGCCTCTAAATTATTAGCCACTCTGACGTCATAATAGTTAGCGATGTTGGCTGCCATATCACTGGGCCCCTGTACATATCTCGCAAAAGACATGGATGTGTGTTAAATATATTTTCTCTCTATGGCAGGGGTCCGCTTTAAATACTGTTGAGCCACAAATGAGGACCGCTTGGTCAGTTGCCATGGCATTCTCCACCAAAGTTGGGACAAAAGTTAGCAAACTCATCCTGTCACCTATAAGGTGCCGGAAGCCCATGACAACCGCTATCATTTCCCTCTTAACCTTGATGAATATGTAAACCTGATCTAATTTATGCTCAGATTGAAAGACCTGGTAAATGTATCTGATTATAAAAATATATTTTTCTCATAAATATTTAATAAAATGAACTATTTAGAAGCAATCCGCGTCTCTTTAAAATATTTTGATTCTTTCCGAAAGCAATGCATTTCTCGAAAATTCTCTAAAAGTAAGGAGTGAAATTAAATTGAATATTTTTTGCCTTTGCATTAAAAAAAGAGCATTTTTTAAGTTGTAAATTAAGTACCTTGACTGCAGGAGTTACATATATTTTACCTTCGATATCAAAATTATCATTAAAATTATTGTGCTGGAATTAAGATTAATTAAATTAAACGGTTATGTAAGTTAATTCTACATTCTTTGCCGAATTAATTTATTTTTAAATTTACTGAATTATTGATTTATTCTTCTATAATTTTTCTAAATTATAGAAGAGTTATAGAATTCTTATAAGTTCTTCTTCTTATTATTATTATTAATCAATTAATATTACTTTATTCTTAAAATTAATGAGTTAATTTAATTTTAAAATTATTGTGCTGGAATTTAGTTCCACATTCTTTGCTGAATTATTCTTTATTAAATAAAATTTATTTATTCCTATCATTATAAATATAATAGTGCATATGAAATGTCTAAAATCGAAGGTAACAAGAAGAAATAAGTTATATTGTAGGGGCTAAGATTTTATGATGCACGAAACGTCAAATATCGACTATACCTTCTGCGAAAATCGAACAATATGTTTTCTTTTTATCAGATGGAAAGTACTAATCACTTTCCTTACACAAAACCACGGAAATTGCAAATATTCCTTGCATTCTTCCTTTTGAAGTGTGACAGGTAGCAGACACGAGATTCATTTGCGAGTGCAGTTACCAGTTACACCGTCTACCACATTATGTTCGGGGGCCACTGCAGCGATTATTAGTCTTTTTTGATGCAAAATATATGAAGTATGAACTCTGCTTCGCTTTTTTCCGAACCATTTACCATTTGATAGCTGAGTATAGTAACCCCGTATCATCACAACAGGACGCGAGGGTGCACAAACTAATTCTTGACATTGTTGTTTTTCAATTTTTACAGCGTTTAAAACATTAAAAAATCAAATTATATCGAAAACTGGTAGAAATGAAATGATTTCCTTTCTTTCAATAAATAAAATGCTAACTTTTTCCAGTCTACCTGTTAGAATAACTTATTTTTGCTATTTAACCATTAACTTTGTAGGGTTTATGCTAATTTTATTAAAAGTTATTTTAAGTTATGCTTCTTTCCTATTTTTTTAAATTAAGCTTACAATTTCCTACCGGAATATAATTTCAGAAACACAGTTAATGCAAATGAGTAGGAGTACAATTTAACTCGATGTTTCACCGACTTCGAGAGAAAGAGAATTTGGTTTTCCTGACTAGCGCTCCTTTGCCATTTGGTTACGTCCTCTCTTAGATATTACGCTCGACCATACTTTAGCCCTTGCTTGGCTTCGCCGGTTTAACTAATATTTGGGGGCGAACTGCTTGAGAATCCTGCTAGCTTTGGCTATATCTTTCAGATAGCTTTAGTTAAGCTTAGGTTAATTTAATTTCATAATTATTTAAGCCCAAGTGGAGGCTTTGTGTGTGTACGTTCCGAGTTAGGAACTGTTTGTAAATATTCTGAGAAATAAAGAGTAGTTAACCCTTCGTAAGTCTTATGTTTTTATTCACACAGTTAAGCAATTATTCGCTTGTTAGTGCTTGTGGCTGGGCATTGAATTAAATAAGTAAAACCGCACAGTTTTACAGGTTTTAAAACAACAGCATAAATCCGAACTGCAACTAGTGAAGATGAATTTTTTAAGCTCTTCACACCAGTGAAAAGTTGGCTTGTGCTTCTCTAACTGTCAGGACTCAATCAATCTGCTTCCGGGAGTTGTTTTGAAGCCAAATATATCACGGAAAAGTCTTCCCAAAGCAATGCGATGCAAGGCTAATAAAAATAGTCGACACAGAAGCGAGGAAAAACAAAATATTTAAGAATGAACAATCTTCGGATTAGTTTAAGAGGTAGTAAACATGTCAGTGTTCCGCATTCTGTTCAAATGCCTATTCAAAATTGCTATCATGTATTAGGTAGCCAAAATCGTGGATGCCAAAACTTTTCTAGTTGAACGAAAACTGTATCTTAGTAACATTCAAAATAATACTGCCTTTCATGAGATAATTTGGCTCTAAAATCAATTTTTAAACAGTAGCAGAATTCAGACTGTGCCAAGAAAAACAAAGTAAGTTATTTATTAAGTCTTAGAGCAAGTAGAAGACTCGCCTGTTTACATCTTTATGACGAAAAACAGTTGTAAAAAGGAAAAGTTGAAGATGCTTACTCTAAGTAAAAGAAGTTTTTGTGTTTCTCCAGCATAAGGTGAATACATTTTAAATTCTTGCAAAACATAAACACAGTTTCTGTTCTCTCCATTTTTAACCACATATTTCTGAAGAGACATTCATTGATTGACATTCATTGTATGATTGTTTCAAAACTTATCACGTAACTTTGAACTTTTTATTTCAATGGCGGACACTAAACATTTATAGAATTTGGCTACTACTAAGGTCGGAAGTATTGGTCTCTTTATTATAGAGCTGCCTAATAGGTAGCTCACCTTTGCCTCTTATGAGCGGATGGACAAATTACATCTACGCTTTCTCTGGTATTCGAACCTGTGTCCTTCGGTTCAGAAGTTAGCGTCACTAACCACTTTCCTGTACAGGCGGCTAACTTCAAACTTTTATATTAAAATACTTAACGTGTTAATTACCGTTACCAGCGCTTAAAGTCTGCAGTGCAGATACAAAATACATGGCGCTAATATACTAAGAATTCAAATACTTGCAACAAATGTCTCCTGTTTGTAAATGGTCTGAAAGTTCTTTCGCACAGCTTGCAGCATCATCTGATTATTATTGACGACGCCATCCCATATATATATATATATATATATGTTTTTAAAGGTATCTGTGCTTTGGTTTCGAGGCTGAATTGAATTATTTTTACAGTAAGTTGCATGGTATTTGCTCAACACTTATCGGTGCATTTGAAACTGTAACATGTGATGTATGATTTTGATAATGAATCAAAATGGCCTTATGGTACCGTGAAGGGTTAAGGCGAAAACAGAGAGAAGGAAAGGGAAGGGGACTATTGCCGTGGCTGTTTCGTAATGGCCGTATCGACTTCTGGACGTTTTGCCGTCGTGACTTTCTCCGTGCTGACATTTCACGTCAATACATTTTTTTCTTTATATGACTGCATTATATTTTGCCGTATTATATTAAGCTGATTTAATTTAATAATTTTATTTACCTATTCTATATTTAATAGATATTTTTCTTTATATGCCTACGTTATATCTTCCCATATGATTTTATTAAATTTATTTAATTTTGTTTGCCTCTTGTACAGTTTCAGATTTTAAATTAATTCCAAAGGGGCATTTTTTAACGTTTTGCGTGTTACCTTTATTTTTTAAATCTCATGGTCTTCTCACTTAAACTATAAAATTCAGTTCAACAGCAATATCGCAAAATAATTTTAAAATGAGTATATCTTTAGAATTTCAGATACATAGTTCCGCGGGCTTTAGATAAAAAGGTTTTTTTTTCGTAGAGTATTGCCATTGCTCTCTTTGAAATGTTTGAGTTTGTTAATCAAAAATTCCTTAAAGTTTTTCGAAATATGAAATCGATAATAAAACAAATTCCATATTTCCCAATTAGGCTTCCAGCTGCCCATATTCGGCTGGAAACATACTTTATTTAAAATTAGATGGCTCTATGTACCGTTGTTTTATCAGATTTGGAGAAATATACATACATTTATGCAGATTCTTCATTATTTAATTTCTTTAAATATAATACAGGACTGAAAGATTTGGTGGCAACAGTTTCAAAAGTGATTCAGACTTTTAATGTTTCCGACGCAAAATCGCAAAACGAAAGCAATAGTCCTTCAGGGACAAAACCCTTTTGGACTGAAAAAAAAAGAACTTTTGCAATTAAACACATCTCCTAGAATTACTAAAATATTACCTAGAATTAACAACTTTTTCCCTGAAAAAGAATTCACTTAGAAGGGTTTCTTAGTCTGATAATTAGATGTATGCGTCTAATAGTGTTACAATAAAAACATTGTGAATTTCCTGCTTGGATGAGTGATTTCTCTAAACTAGTCGATTAAAATTTCAAGAAATTTTGACGAATCATATAAATATTGGACCTGCATAATTTTAAAATCGATAATATAACTTATGTTTTATCAGAGGTTTAGTCCCAGTTCTCTTTGATACTGACATAATTTTCTAGTTATCTGTACGTAATTTCTTTACATCTCACATTTGTAAACAACTGTATATATTATAAGTAACCTTTATTACGTATACTAGGTAAACAGAATTATTAAACTAAATAAATTTAATACGAGTATAATACAGAAAGATATAATGCTGTTGTAAAGAAAAAAGTCTTGGCAGCGAACCGTCCGGACAGCGAACCGTTCCGACGGCGAAACGGCCATGATGAAATGTCGACGGCGGAAAGTTCTAGACCGAGGACGAAAACGTCGCCGAGAAAACAAAGCAAGGTGAAAACTTTGTCGGAGAAAGCAACCTGGAAGAAAAGAAAGCAAGGAGAATCCCTCCCTGTTTCTAAAACATCACGGTTCAAAATATCGTCGACGAAAATAGAACTGCTCAAAAATTCGCAGCTTAAAAGCATCAGCGTCGAAAATACCGTGGTAGAAAACAAAGCACCTGTAAATCATCGTATGACGATAACATCGCAGATATACGTTCTTCAGGCTTTAAATGTTGTAAATATACATTCGCGTAATGATCTGTGAGCCAAAAGGAGATATGAGGAATATTTATGCCTTTGTATTTCATTCTTTTGAATTAATTCATAATTTTTTTCTGATAAAGTAAAACGAAAACTTAACATTCAAAAACCGAAAAGGATTAGAAAATTAAGTTTCAATCTTACATGGTTAGGTAATAATGATCATTAATTAATTATACATTTTCGCAAAGTTTTATTGGTATTTAGAAAAAATATAATCTAAGAAAGATGAGTAAGTGCTTGAGGTTATCTCTGATGAATAAGTGGTTGTGGTTATCTCTATTAAAACCCATTAGTTAATTATCAAATTATCTGATTATCTGTATTTTAATTCTTATATATTAAAAAATTGTGCATTTTTTTGGCTTTAAAAGTGACTGAATTATATTGTTTTTATGGGTTTAGTTATCTGCATGCAATAGTTGTAAAATTATCAAAAATTTAAAAGTTTGTTTATGTGGCGCTAGGCCTAACGAATACTCCATTTGTTTACATTTGAAACTCTTTAGTAAAATATTGAATTAATCAGTTGGTGCAGCAATCTCTGTGTCTTTTTGCCAGTGGGATATAAAGTTAACTCTTTATTTTGCGCACTGAAACTTTTGCCTTCCCTCTTGTTGGAATTACTTATTTAGGACCAGAAATTCCAATTTTAATTGCAAAAATTATTTTTAACTGTTTTTAACTGCATTTGGTATTTTAGTTTTTTTCTGTATGTTACAATTTTTAATGGAATTTTAGTTTTTATGCATTTTTGCGTTGTTGCAAAGTGAGAACTAAACTGATTGAATTAGAAGTATATCTCTTATGAAATTCTGGGAAATAAATTTAAATGAACTGCAGGAAAAACTTTGTATAATTTAATAAGCCGTACGAAGAAATCAAGTGATGTCCACATGAAATATTTTACTACGGATGTCACAAACTAACTTTCGAGCAAAACAAATAAATAAATAAACATAAAAGTAAAAAATAAGCAAAACTGAAAACGAATTTAATATACCGATTAAGCATCTTGAAGGGTTTAAGTTTCATAGATTAAAAGAAAATATATTGAAAATGCTAAAAAATATAAAATTGTAAAAGAGTTTTTACATCTGAAACAGTTTTAATCTAAACAGTTACTTATTAATTTAAAAATTACACTTCCAAAAGTTAAAAATATAAAACATAAATTATAAAATCTATAACCAGGTCAATATAACAAAAATAGAGCAATTTTGCTTTGATATTATATCTTCATAAATTAATGCTTCGAGGGAACTTGCTCGTTTATTTAATAAGAAAATATAATTATTATTTCAATTGCAGATATGGATTTATTTCAATAGGTCACTAAGGCACGACCTCTAAATGAATATTTTTTCCGAAAATCCTTTTTTGTAGCCCAAACTGTCAGTTCGCCCAGATGGGTATTAATTAATTTTGGCATTTTGCGTCGGCCACTATAAAATGGCATTTCACTTTTCAAATTGCTGCGCCCAAATATTAGAGCCCTGCCTTATATTTTTAAAGAAATTAAATAACGAATAATCTGCGTGAACGTATATATGTTTCTCGAATTGTGAAAAAATAACGGTACATACAAACATCAAATTTTGAATAACATAATCCTCAACTCGAATATGGGCATCTGAAACACAAATTTAAAATATGTAGTTTGTTTTATTATCTACTTCATATTTTGTAAAACTTTAACGAATTTTTGATTAACAAACTTCACGATTTCAAAGCGAGCAATGGCAACACATTACGAAAATGAAACATTTTTATTACCAGCGCGCAAGACTATCGGAAATTCTTATGATGTGCTCTTTTTAAATATTTTGTGACATTGCTGTTGAATTGAATTTTATGGTTCAAGTCCGAAGAACGTAATATTTACTTAATTTAAATAAAAGCAAAACACAAAATGTTAATTTCGAAATCAAACAACAAAAGTCGGCGTTATATTTGCTAATTTTCACAAGACTAATTTCGATGGTTTTTACCGAAGCATCAGCCTCAACTGCCAAAGAGCAAATGAACGAGATAAGGTAAAGATAAGCTAAGTTCCCTCACTCAACTCTGTTTGAAACAAAAGCATTTTGTAACCCTACTAGTCCCATCCTGGCTGTTATCTACATGCGTTATTAGGAATCAAAATTATTTGACATTTTAAACTTTCCTGTATGGTTCCGCGGTTTAGGAGATGATACTTT
The DNA here is from genome assembly GCA_000611955.2 of Stegodyphus mimosarum. Taxonomy (NCBI): domain Eukaryota; kingdom Metazoa; phylum Arthropoda; class Arachnida; order Araneae; family Eresidae; genus Stegodyphus; species Stegodyphus mimosarum. Next base: position 317,327 of record KK116133.1, read on the forward strand.
TACCCTGTTTGACGGTAATAAAGATGATTTAAAAAAAGTTCTTTCAATAATGAATTCCATTGATCCTGCTTTTCATTTCACGTTTGAACTTGAGACAAGCAAGTCTCTTTCATTCCTCGCCATTTGGGTCACACTTAACACATCCATTTTTAATACTACGGTTTACCGTAAACCTTAATCGGTTTGCCTTCACTTCAAATCATGTCATGCGAGTAAACAAAAGTTAGCTTTTTTTATTCCTTCGTTTTCCGTGCACTTCAATTTGTTCCTCCAAATTGGCTCTTGATCAAGAACTAAATTACTCAAAAGCAATAGCTATTGACATTGGCTTTTCCCCAACATTATTAATCAAGCAGTTAAAAAATTCTCATCTCAATACACAAAAAGGCATGCTTTTGTTTTAGGAGAATTCTGTTGTCGTTCCTTTCTTTCCATCAATTAGGTACACAATTGCACGTATTTTACAGAAATTTAACTTTCGTACATTCTCCTATCAATAAAATTCGGAGTTTCATACTTAAGGGCCCCCAATTCCAGATATGAATTTCTGGGATATTTACAGGATTCCTTGCCAGTGTGGTTTAATTTGCATTGGCCAAACTAAGAGAGCCTTGAAATTTCGCGTTAAGGAACATGAGGCATACGTTAGGAAAAAGGAAACTCAGAAGTCTTCTGTTGCCCAACATTGTTGGTCCGAAAATTACACTTTCAATTTTTCTGCAGCCAACATTACTCAAAAACATCTTCCATTGCTGAATTAGATTTTCTATCTGGTTTCAAATTTAAAAAAAATCTTTCTGTTCTATTCAATGACCCTAACTCCAATCCATCTTTACCTTCAGCCTTTCAGGATATTATGTTTTAGTTTTCTTGTTTCGCCAATAGATGACGCCAGTGGCTTAACTCCTGTCCAGCCATTCTTGTCTAATCTTATTTTATCTCTCTCATTTGCTCTTTTACAGCTGAGGATGATGGTTAGGTAAAAATCATCGAAACTAGTCCTGTGAAAATTTGCAAATATAACGATGATTTTTGTTGCTTGACTTCGAAATTAATATTTGCTCGGCGTGTTATTTTACCTTAACACATTTTTTTAACATTTTTTTCCAATTCTTCTCGGACGCAGAATCCATGGATTGAAAGGAATTAACATTTTGAAGAAGTTTCTGTCGAGATCCTTAATAACAATCTGATAATGAATTTCATAAGTAACAATATGATAATGAAATGAATAAGTAGCAGTCTATTCAGAAGCACGGAATTATTAACGAGCTCTTCAGCGTTGTTATCGAGTATTATAAATAATGTTTATAAGCATTTTATTTTTTCCAATTAGGCAAATTAAGAACTGCGACATAGACGTATCAGGTTAGAACTAATAATGTTGTAAATATCTTGCCAAGATAAAACACAATTACTTTTCTAACTCTGATTCTCACTTCCGAATAAGTGAGATATTAATAGAGTAATACTATTTATTCCCCCTAGAATTATCAAGCCTATTATTTACTTTCAAAAATTTTATTTCGCGCAAAATACATTGTAAAATATTCCTTATAAAAGAACTTACGCTTTACATGAAAGCAGTCGTAGTGCGGGCTTCATTCATCTCCTAGAGTCGATATATCAACTTCCATATCCTCATTCATCTCACGGAGCCATTCTATTTACTTTCCATTACAGCTACTTTCACCAGTAAAATTGCTTTGGAGCTTGTTTATCTATATGTTATTTTTATGGGCGTCTTCAAGCTTTAATTTACAGGCAATGGGTAACAGAACTAAGAGATAGACTGAACTATTCCTATGAAACTATTCCTATGGGAAAAATAAATGCTCAAGGAAGATTTAAATGATTGTTTTCCTCCGTCTGCTGTCTCATTTAAAATCAAACTCACTGCACCTGAGATGAGGCCTAGAAATTCATAATACTGTTATTTCTCACTTTTTTTCTGGTCATTTTAATAGATATTTTTAACGTTACCTGCCTCAGCTTCTACGATTCTTAATTGTGAACAGCTTATTAATCAAAATCGCTGAAACAACCTTGTATTTTTCGTACATTTATTAAAACACTCAATCGATTTCGAGGGCAGCTACAGGTCTTTCCTCATCAGGAGAACAAAATTTCTAGAAAGGGAAAGCAACCTAAGTAACGGCTTTTTATATATTTTTTAGTAACGGCTTTATTAATATTTTATTAAACTGCATTGTAGTCTATAAGTTGGGCCTTCTTATTTAACTTGCTAGATACTTGAATGCAAGAGAACGTTCACAAACACGCAACAGTATTTTGGAAAGCTTTGAGTATGGTAACATCATATCTTTATTCAGGGTGAATCTGAGCAAGTGAGCAAAACTTTAAGGGGTGATAGAAGACAGCTATAATTGCTCAGCTATTGCTCAGCTATAGGAGCAATATTTGCCATAAAATGTATGGTCGGAACGAAAGCGGAGAGCCGCTAGGTGACACTGTAAATAAATGGTATAAAAAGGGTCGGTCCTTGCACCCAACGGCGTTTGCTATAGTGGATTGCCCATATTATTGTTTGTTATACGAACCACGAAATTTCCAGGGTGATGGATTGGTCGAGGGGGTACCATAGCTTAGCCACCAAGATCGCCGGATCTATCGTGTTTGGACTTTTTCCTGTGGGGCCGTATGAAAAGCTTAATCTACGAGTGCCCCATTACCCACGAGCACTAACCCACGAGCACTAACAAGCGAGCACTAACCCACCCACGACCCACGAGCACTAACAAGCGAATAATCGCTTAAGTGTGTGAACAGAACACGTACAACCCTTTATTTCTCAGTATATTTACAATCAGTTCCTACTTGGAACTTTACATAAGGTATCCACTCGGGCTTGAACTTGAAATAATAATAATTTAAACTAAAACTAGCTTAATTAAGCTATTTGAAAGGTATAGCCGAAGTTATCAGAGATCTAACTAGATCGCCCCTAAATATTAATTAAATCGGCGAAACCAAGCAAGGCCTAAGGTATGGCCGAGTGTAGCAATAGCTAAGAGAGACGTAGCCAAAAGGCAAACGCGCGCTAGTCAGGGAATCAGACTCTCTTTCTCGAAGTCGGTGAAGTATCGACTTAAATGGTACTCTTTTTCATTTGCATTAAGTGCGTTTCTGAAATTACATTCTGGCAGGAAATTGTAAGCTGAAATTAGAATAAGATAGGAAAGATATAAAACTTAAAATAACTGTTAATAAACTTAGGATAAACCTTACAATGTTATTGAGTAAAATCACGTGAATGATTTCACTTCTTTCTCTCTTCGCTAATAAATATCTAGATTAAATTGTTTATTTGATTTCCTCTATAGCTTCATGATTTGAAAATTTGATTAATACATTTTTAGGTCGTGAAATATAGAAAACATTTATGTAAATTGATGCATAAATATACACATAGATACATATAGATAAATAAATGCCAAACAAATTAATAAGTTATAATCCCGCATCCAGTTATGTGCTGTGAGCTGCAAAAACTGGCGGTAATAATGAAAAATTAAATAGTTAATCATTTAAAACCAATATACAAGGTGAATCTGAAAACGTGAGCAGCACTTTACGGGGTGACAGAACGCAACTATACAAGCAACATTCCTCACAGAAAGTTTGAGCGGAACTCAAACGCCAAGCAGCTATGTGACATTGTAAATGATATAGAAGATCTGTGCTCGCACCTTATTTTGTGCTATCTTCTACTCTGTCTTCCTGAACCCACTATTTGGTACTCATTCTACCTGAAGCGCTCTTCTATGGTACATGAAATTCTGACAGAAAGAACATAGCATGAATCACTCATGCTAATCTTGGCATACAGGAGAAGTTATTTGGAACTGAATGCAACGGCATTTTCTACCGTTGAGTGCCGAGAGGATGACTGGAGTAACCCGTGAGGGAGTTTTTATAGCCATAACTCACACACGTGGGCATCTACGAACCCGCATGCCCACATATCCTCATTCGTTCCAGCGGTGGTCTTCCGTAAATGTTTGGGTAGGGATCCTCCATGACCATTTGGTTGATCCACTTCCTGCCACACCATTCGGATGGCGAATCGTATTACACATTAATACGAGAGCTGTTTCCGGAGCTGCTGCGTCCGACTGCAAGCCCCATCAGGTCAAGAATGTTGTTCCAACATGACGGTGAGCCTGCATACTTCAGCTTAGATGTGCGGAACGCTTTACATGCAAAGTTCCTACAGCGATGGATTGGTCGAGGGGGTGTCTTAGCTTGGCCACCAAGATCAGCCGATATTTCGTGTTTGGACTTTCTTCAGTGGAGCCATATGAAAAGCCTAATTTACGAGTGCCTCGTTAAAACCAATGTTGAGCTCGTCGCCAGGATCGCCGTTGTTACCGGCGATACTTGGGAAACGCTTGGTCATCTTCGCAAATGTGCGTCAGTTCTTATCCCGCAGGGATGAAGCTTGCATTACAGCTAGCAAAAGGTCTTTTGAGCATGTTACCAATTGCGTTCCTGTTAACAAAATATTTTCTGAAGTATCCCCTCCCATTCTTGCGTTTAGTCTTTAAATGTGACAGTGGAAAACTAACGGTTAATTTCTTACCGCTTGCGTTCCGACAATACATTCTATGACGAATATTGCTATATTCTATGAAGAATAGCTGCGTTCTATCACTCCGTAAAATTTTATCAATTTTTCAAATTCACTGTATATTCAACCTGGAGTTAGAAGCTGGCAAAAGCTACAATAAGCCGCTGCAAAAAAAAAAAAAAAAAAAAAAAAAAGAAAATTAAAATAAAACGTAGCCAAAATTATATATAAATCTTCAACTGATAAATTCAAAAATGCGTTAAAAACGTAAATATGAAAGACAAATGTGGTACAAAGAATACAGAGGATTCACATTCTCTGTCGTTATTACACATAATGATTTTTTTCTCCACTTAACAGTTCTGGGATCTGTAAGAATTTGGGCAAAATGCTTTTTTTATTCAAGCCTGGAATTGGATTCATAGCACAAATTGTTTTGCTATTTCTTGTAGTTTACTAAAGCTCTAAACTTTAGAAACATTATATCATTATCAACTCAGAAACAGATTGTTCTATTTACTTTTATAGTTACACCGAACACCTGAAGATGATATACGATTTTACAATTTTTCACAATTTTTACATTCATACTTTTTATCCTTTTTTTACATCTATCCGATTCATGATTTTCAGTGTTGGACACTTTTTATATTTTATATTTTCTTCCACAGTAATTTATTGCATTTTCATCAGCTGTTTACTCCAAGTTAAATGCTTGTTTATTTCGGATTTAAATTATTATTTTGTAGAGACATTAGGTATTTTTTGAAAGAGGTGGGAAAAATAAGCAATGCCCTCGCTGGGACTCGAACCTCAGACTTCTCGCATATTCGCCGAGTGTGCTGACCATTACACCACGAAGACATGCTAAAAAGGTGGGAGAAATGCCTTATATACTCTCCCTTTTAAAGGGCGACTGGGGATTGGGGGATCCGATCACCAAATCCTGGTGGTGGAGAATCATCATCCACCATTTTTTTAATTCGGGCGCCACTGTAGGGACATTAGGTTATTTTGAAGCAGAAAACATGAAAAATGAACAATGCCTTTGCCTGGATTCGAACCACGGACCTCTTGAAATACGCGCCCAGCGTGCTGACCATTACACCAGGAAGGCATGCTATGAAGGCGGGAGAAATGTCATATAAGTTATTTAATTTACCAATACACAGATAAATCATCAGTAAAAATTACTAAAGTCCTTCTAGTAAACTTTCAGGAAATCACTATCGTTTTGGAATAGTAATGTTCTTAGCTCATATATATGAAAAGGAAATACATCATTGCAAGACGTAACAACTAAAATTTATTTGATTATAGAAAATATTAATAAAACTAAAACTATTGATTCTGAGGGTGATTGCCAAGATTCTTCTTCTGCAGGATCCAATATGTTATGCAAAATACTATGATCATCAAGAAGAGATTATCTGAACTATTTTTGAAATTGTGAATGTATCTTATTTTAAAAATTCCGTACTTTGAGGGGAGGATGTTTATTTAATCCTATTTTATAGATTAACCTATGAAAGTACGAGAAGAGAATTGGTTGTAATTGGTTATAACAGTTAAAATTTCTATTAACGAATTCTTAAAATATAGACATTTGTGACCTTTCGTATAAAGATTGGAAAATATAAATATCATTCTAAGGCATCCCTAATTTTACTACATCAAATTCCTCTTTCCAGTATCTCTGTCAAATAACCTAACCTAATTATCTATACATTAAATCATCTATATTATCAGATGATTTAATGTGTAGGCATTCCGATTTTATCTAAATAACTAGAGATAAATTTTATAGATTACCTAAAAATTGAATTATAAATAGATTATTTTAAGCTTTTTAATTTAAACAGAAATTATTTTAAAATGCTTAAAATTGGGCACTTTCTTAAAACATCTGGATAGTTGATGCTTTCAATGAAATTTAAATGTTTTTCAATGAACTTTCAAAAAGTGTTTAAAAGTAAGCCCAGCTCATTTCCAGACTGTTTGTATATTATGAAAAATTTGATACATTTTGAAATAATTTGGCTTAAGCCTTTCGACTTCAAAGAGCAATGTAGGTAAATGCTCTTTACCTGACTGCGTTTATATTATGAAAACGTTTTATACATTTTGAAAAAAATCTGGCTTAAACCTTTCTTCCTAAGGGAGAAATGTAGGCAAAGTTCATTTCTAGACTGCGTTTATATAATGAAAATTTTTTATACGATTTGAAAAAAATCTGGCATAAACCTTTCTTCTCCAAGGAGCATTATAGGCAAATGTTCTTTTCCTGACCGCGTTTATATTATAAAAGCGTTTTATACATTTTGAAAGAATCTGACATAAAACTTTCTTCTTGAACAAGCAGTGTAGATGAAGTTCATTTCCAGACTGCGTTTATATTATGAAAATGTTTTATACATTTTGAAAGATTCTGGCATTAGTATTTTTTTTTCAAGGAGGAATGTAAGCAAAGTTCATTTCCAAATGCGTTTAAACTATGAAAACGTTTCATACATTGTGAAAGAAACTGACATAAACCTTTCTTGTCTACGGAGTGATGTAGGCAAAGTTCATGTCCAGACTGTATTTATATCATGAAACATTTTATATATTTTGAAAGAATCTGTCATAAACCTTTCTTCTTCAAGGAATAATGTAATTAATTTTAATCGATTTAGAGAATATTTCTTCTCGGTCTAGGAAGAAATCTGTGTTAGAATCCTTTCTATTTGAATAAAATACATGTCTAAAATACATTCTGTTTTGTCTAAATGAATCTAAAGGGTATGCTAATATATAAATATGCATAAAGTAAGCAGCATACTAAAGAGTCGCGTATTAAAACAAGAAGCATACAAAAGTTTTTGTAATGCATTAAAATGTACGATAATCTATCACATAGGTTTCTTAACTAGTTATTTTATGTTAATTTCCTATCCTAATGCTCTATTTTCCATTTACCTCCCAGAATGTAAATTTCTAACTCGCGAGATATTCAAATGAGGTAGAAAGAAGAGCTTATTTAAAGGAAGTTTTTAGAAAGTAGAATCGAGCGTGTTCTGCCTGCTTAAAGGCCACGCTGCTAAATTTGATTATCCAGCGATTAGTATTCTGCGGCATTGTGTTAGTCTGGCCATTAGGCTTGTTTACGCCGACCTTAAGTCAGAGCTGGTGTGGGAGCTAGTTTGATTGTGAAGGCGTTTATTTTCATTAGTTTTAGTTCATCAGTTATCTTTAATTTAAACCATTGTTATTGGCTTCTATAAACAAGAATTTGTGCAGAATGTTAAACTATACTTGAGTTATAGAAAGGGTCCTTTACGCAATTTCCCTGTCTCTGTGGTGTTTACAAGACATTGTGATAATTCACAAATAGAAATTTAGAGTTTAGGATCTAGTTTATGTTTACCAAAGAACATAAAACTCTGTGGTATTTAGATGCATTCTAAAGTACATTTTAAATTTCATCTTCTCGTTTAAAGTTGGATACATTCTCATAATGTGTCTAAAATAAATATCTGTTTGAAGTTTATATTTTTAAAATTCTATTTGAATTACTTCCCTTGCTTGTATTATCAAAAATTGAGTTTTCGTCGCTATTATACACACAAGCATATTGTGTACGATTATTATCATAAAAGTTTCAAACCTCATAAATAATTTTAAAAGTCAAGGGAGTTTGAAACGAAATCTACATTACTCTGGTTGAATTCTCCAAGCATTCATTAGTTTAATCTCGTTTAAGCAGAAATAGTTAAAGACGTTTAAATTTTGGTTTGAGATTTTCCAATCTATATATTCAGTTACTTTACAGAAAGTACTTAAGAATATGAGCTACTTCAACTAAAGATGTCAAAGAAATATGTTTCATTTAAGTCATTTTCAGAGTTATTAAAATAAAAATAGTATGGAATTCGCACAATTGAATACTTTTAAAGCATTTTGACACTATACTTCTTTAAATATATTTACTTTTTAATGTAACAGTTTTAACAAAAACATAAATTTTAATAAGTTTCAATTGAACAGAATTTTACAGTTTTCATATTTAAGTACATTTAATTACTTTGGATTATTAATCATAGCCCGAGGCAAACTCTTAAAGCTTGTGAGGGCGAAGAGTCTTGCTTGTCCGATAAGTATTTACAGCAGGATATTACTATTGACATTAGACAACCAATATTGGAAGTAGCGTCAATTTAGATGTCGTCACTGTAAGGAGAATCATCTGTCATCTGCCATTTTAGTAGATTTGACCAGACTTTAAAATACTTTAGAGAGACATTTTAATATACTTAAAAGTGTTTGAAATATTCATAAAATAATGATTTATGTGGAAGTTTTGTAGGAAATAAAAATTTGTACTTTACTCGGAAAAAGTCAAGTTATTCCCTGATGGCGAATTAAGTCATGCATAATAATTAAGAAAAAATGCTTTTCGAGCGTTTTGTAATTATCGTTCTTACTTTAAGGATATGACTTATATATACGGTGGCTGAAATTTAAAAAAGTGTAGTAAACTCTTAAGTTCATTCAGAGAAAGTTTTCAATTGTGAAATCGATAATGAATATGAAGTCTTTTGCTTGCCTTTGTTTGGTCCCTAGTCATATGTATTTCTCATGAAGCAATTTAAACTTCTGACACTTTTACCAAAGAGAAAAAGTAACTAAATACGTTAATTGATAACAAGTTTATGGAGTAATTACTGAGTTAGAAATTAAACGTGTATTTCACATGTCACACCTTAATTCTTCAGCAGCTGGAACATGAATGGCTCGTTCCACCACTCATCAAATTTGCCTCAAGTGAGTAACTTGATATAATAATTACAGCGGTGATATCAAAATAATTTCATATTGATAATGTAGTAATTTTATATTGATAATATAATTGTTTACTTAACTGATGTTTTCGAATTTCAGGTGCCATGCATTAGTTTAAGTATTTATTATTTTATCATGTAATCTACTTTGGCAATTTAGTCCTTATTAAATTATGAAAATAGATTTTCTTTAATTCCTAGTTTTAAATTAGAACTTTGTTATTGACGAATGATATTATTCATTTGTAAATAATTATGAATATTTCTGTTATCCACAGAAATTCATTAAAATTTAATACGAGGTGATATTCCCTTTGCAGCTTTAGTTTAAACAATGCACGATTTTCAGAAGAAACAGCTGGGAGTTCAAAATTCATAAAAAATGTTAACTGCATCAAAATTATTCAAAAATTGAAGATTTTCTAAGATCGCCTTCATTCTGTTCTTTTTTGAGAGGTTTCCGATACTTGATCTGTTTGTCAGATGGCGAAACTTAGATCGATCTTATTTCAGATGCCTGAGTTAGTCCTGTTGAAATTCTCTGACGTAGGTGTTGGAAATTACAAATCTTTTCCAAGAATAACCTCTTTGAGGAGTCTTTCAAAGAGAATTCCGTTGGTCCTGGAGCATACACCCTTCAAATTTAGACGAGCTGCCCAAGAACAGGATCTGATAGCTTAATAGAATGGCTCATTTCAAGTGCCCGTCATGCAGGCTGTAGTCTTTTGGTATAGTTGTTAGAGACAGCAAAGATCCAGACCGTAATCTTTGATACAGCTGAGAGAGATTGCATATTAAAACCTCGGACAGCATAAAGGCAGACTTCTTGAATTTAAGTATTCTGGCTAGTTGGAAAGATTCAGACTTCTGCAAAATTAGTAAATTGTGTCATTCCAAGTGCCCAAGTTACGAGCTATATCGTCAAAAGGGTTAAGATGATGAAGCTTTTCCCCAAATAAAATACTCCTGAAGCATTTTCACTAGAAGAACTTCATTAGGATTCGCCAATATAAGACGTTCACCAAGAACAAACTCCTTAAAATTTGAATGTTCATTCAGGGTAAAATCGGGACTTCTGCCTGTTTAGCGGATTATTTCATTCTTCATCCCCAAGGCTTAGACACTGAAAAACTTCCCATTGATATATTTCGCCCCATTATAAATTTTAAAATTATTTCAATAAGCTTGGAAATTTTGGAATTATATATTTCTATAATCCCAGCGTTCTCTATTGGTGGTCTGTAATTTAAATCATGCTATATTTATATATGTAATACTATGACATATCAGTGACCATTCTGTTTCATTTAATTTTTCAGATGCACCTTGGAAAAGAAGAAGGCCTCGAGAACAGTGCCTTGCTCCTTCTCCAGGCTTACCTAGGCATGGCCTCGTGCTTAGGCAGCACGGCATTGGGTTTCATTGTCGTTAAAAACAGCATGCAGTGCCTAATTGCAAAGCAATACCTCACGCAGGCTTCAATATTCATAATGGGTGGTGCTATTTTGGCCTTTATATCCTTGAAAGAATATAGTGGATATGTCCTCTTCATGTGGGTGTACGGTTTTTTCTACGGAGGGTATCATTATTCTCTGAAGATCTTCACATTCGAAAAAGTTAGAGCAAGGAATTTTTCAAGGGCTTGGGGATTCATACAGTGTAGCCAAGCAATACCAATGCTGATAGGCTTACCGCTAACAGGTAAATATTCCTTTTATTACATCCTTTCCTTCATATTGTTATAATTTTGTACACTGCGCAAAGAAAGGGAAAAATATGGGACAGTTCTATATCTCCCGTTCTACTGGGCCGACTGACAAAATTTAACTTACGTTTTTCATGTCTTGAAAGCGCGACTTAGGATATATATTAGATTTATATCTAGCAATCATTCTAACGTAGTCTTAACACAAAGTCGGACGTTTTCTGAAATGACATGCCAATTTTTTTCCATATTTCGATTCTACGACTCAAATTATGCCAAACTGCCAAGTTTTATAAACATCGCAAGAGTGGCTCAAACATTTTAGCTCCTCAATGTTAATTGAATTTGATGTATATGTATTAATCGCTGCTTTTTTTTATTAAACGTACTTGATTCCTTCTTCCAGAATTCGAAATTTAGGCTTAATCCAAGTATAATTCGCACACGTTTTATGAGTTATTTTTAAAATTTGTATTTTTAAATATGTTTTATAAATTTTTCGAATACATTTTTGTAGCTATAAAATGTTTAACATCGTCTTCAAGTAAATGTATTTCTAGGCACACCTTTAAAAATTAAAGTTTTGTATTTAAAATTTTCTAAGATATACATGATTTTACGTAGTGGAGCATTTAGAAATTTGGCATCTTGTTTTTGAGCGATAATAACGCCAAATGTGGTTTACGCACTTTGTTAAAATCATTTGAAAGTGTGAATGATGACTTCCCCCCCCCCTAGTCTGCAATGGAAAAAAGAAAAGGAAAACAGGTTGGTATAAGTTAAGAAGTTCGCCGAGTAAATTATAATTGCCGAAAACTGAAAAAAGTACGCTAAGATAAATTTTTGAATTTCTCCGTAAACTTCTCACCAAATTTTATAAAATTTAATATTTAGGCATAATTTGAGTCGTAGAATAGAAATAGGGAAAAAAATTGGTATGTTACTTCAGAAAAAGTCCAATTTTGTGTCAAAATACCTAGGCTAGAATGATACTATGTATAAATCTAAAGTCGTGCTTTCGAGACGTGAAAAACGCAATTTCAATTTCACAGATTGACCCAGTAGAACGGGAGATATAAAACTGTCCTTTTTTTCGCAGTGTTCATTTGTAAATAATTTTAGTGAAATTATATATAAACTGTAGTAGCTCTTGTATAATGTTACATGAGAGCCCTCAAAGTAAAGTTATAGGGCAATTACAAAAGTCGCCAATTTGGTAACCATTAGGGGATATTTGGTCTTGTGTTCTATGTAACTGTAACTAGTCCGATCCCTATGTAACTGCATTTGCATTCGGCCCTATGTAACTGTAACTGTATTACTACGAATCGAAGGTGCTATAAATTTCTTGGCAGATGAGGGGAAACTATATAAAACCGGACAGACCATCAGTTTAGTTAGTTCCGTGTTAGTTCAGAGTGTACCTCATAGTAATGAGAAAGCGGTGCGGGAGCTTGCTTTTTATATTAGCTTGCGTTTAAAGTTATTATTATTTTGAAGAGGTAACTCCTGGTTGCGCTCTTTCATACTGAGAAAAGCTGTACGCGTATTTTTGTGAAACGTTTCATAACTGTTGGGTGTTTCTTTTGAGAAAATTTACTTTATCTAGCTAGCATTGGTTCTCTGTTCATTCAATCCATTGCGAAGCCTTACGCACATAACAGCATTTAGTGAAATTAATTCCAAAATGGGAAGAAACATTTGGATAGTTTGGTTGTCATTTAACGGCCATTTTTTCGAGCTAACTTGAATTAAACTAAGAAGAAAAATTTCGTAACCACTAAGCAAGAAACACTTATTTACACCACGTCTTCGCTAGAAATAATGAAGACACTTTGCATGTACCAAACAAATAATGCAATAACCAAATGCAATATTTAAAATCATTACGGTGCAGTATATATATATATATATATATATATAACAGAGTTTATATTGCAATTTAAAATGGGATTGCAGTATTATATACATATACAGCAAAATTACAATACGGTTTGCATATAATACTACTTGCCTGCAAGTACACTACATAACGGAACGCATAGTGTACAGGTGTACGGGCATAGTGTACAGGCTTGTAGTAAAATTTAAAATAATAATTACAGAGCTATTAACAATATTATTTATCGAACATAATTAATATTTTAGAGACATTAGGTTATTTCGGAAGCAAGCGTAATGAAAAATGATCAACGCCTTCACCGGGAATCGAACCACGGACCCCTCGGTTACGCGTCGAGTGTGCTGACCACTACACCACGAAGGCATACGAAGAAGGCGGGAGAAATGTCTTATAATATAACATTCAGGAAGTGCAATTTGCAATTTAATATCTGCGGGAACTATAATATTATTTAAAGTTATATATCTATCTGCAAAATTTAAGTAAATAAGACGAATAAAATTTTAATTTGTCAGTCAGTCAACGTAAATCGATCGATATTATAGCATACTAAGGTTCATAGAGATTTCCTTAACAACTACAACAGATAAACAACGAGAAATTGAAACTTTATTGGAATGAAAATCATCATCACAACTATTCCAAGCTTCTTTGAATATTCTCATTCATTTTCTCATCCTTTATACCGTTGATTGGCAATGAATATTTCTAGTTTCTTATTTCTTGCTGTTAAGAATCGGGTATTTAACCATATTTCACATTCTGCCGACAGCTCGGTTTTCTTAAACATCTCAACCACACAGTACGAAGCGTACAGACTGACGCCATGAATAAGTGGCGTCGAAATCTGAGCTTTCGGTCATTCTCAGGCACGTGTGAAATTTCAAACAGTATCCATAAACCGGACGTTACTTTAAACATAACCTGAAATAATACTATAAAGCTTTACTAGAGAAAATATTGTATAAGAATGGACTGCATGGCTGTAAAAAATCTTTACTGGTACAGAGAAAGTTTTTAGTGTATGCAAACACTGAATATTACGAATGAATTAAATATATATCATATGCATTGAATATTTTATGGCATTTTAAAAACTATACCTTACTGTTCTCTCTAATTTCTCTAAGTCACCTAATTTTATGTTCGTTTCTTTAAATGTATTCTCTCCTTCCATCATGTTTTCGTGGTGTAACGGTAGCACATTCGGCACGTACTCGAGAGGTCAAGATTGGAATCTCGCCGAGAGCATTGCTTATTTTTCACATCACCTGATTCAAAAAACCTAATCACTCTACAAATATATTTAAATTGTCTTCTGAATGTAAGTGCATGCACATATTATATATATACATAAATTTACCTATGTATGCAAATGTAATTAACATTAGTTAATTACATTTGTATACGTAGGTAAATTTATGTATATATAAAATGCAATTAACGTTACATTTTATATATACGTTATGCATACATAGGTAAATTTATGTACATATAAAATGTAATTAACGTTAATTAGTTAATTAATTAAATTATGCGTTTACTGTTTCAGGCTTAAAGCAAAGTAATTTTTTTTAGCTGTCTTGCATAAGGTTGCTTAAAAGTAATAAATGAAAAAAAACGTTATATTATTTTTTACACTATTTGGCCATAATGGATGGCAGTAGAATACGAGTTGCAGTCCGTATTTTAGCTTTAAAAATGAACACTTTATATTCACATATTTAAAATGTTTTGAGTACCAGTAGTAACAGAGGTTAAAAACAAAACTCTTTCCGTTTACTAAATGGAGTCTTGACTACTTTTGTTTGGATTTTTTTTAATTTATTTAAAATTTATTTTCTTGTTCTTAAGTACAAACATTTCATACACGCGGATATCTGCGTTAAGTGTTTCTAAAATCCACTAAAAGTATCTGAAATTATTTTTAAATAATAGCTATTCGAAATCAGTTTTCATTGATTTAATATTTCACTTAAAATATGTATATGGATATGTATTACAAATAAAACTGTTTTGCATTCAAAAATGTTTTTAAATTTTTATATGGTAGTCTCTGTTAATTTTCTGCTAATTATGAAAGTAATACTATAAACGCTTTTCACAATTAGTTAAAAATGAATTTATTAGCCCAAAGAGACAATTTATCCAGAAGAGGTATTAATTTCGTTTTGGCATTTTGCGTTGGTTCGCTATAAAAGACGTTTCATTTTTCAAATTGTTACCACCAAATATTAGAGCCCTGAATTACATTTGAAGAAATTAAATAATGAATCTATGTATGTTTCTCGCACTGTGAAAATGCAACGGAACCTAGGGACATTGAATTTTGAATGACGTAGTCCTCCACTTGAATATGGACATCTGGAAGCCAAAATTTGAAATCTGTTTTATCATGTATTTCAGATTTTGTGAAACTTTAACGAATTTCTGATTAAGAAATTCAACGATTTCAAAGCGAGTAACGACAACACTGCACGAAAAAAAAAACTTTTTAACTCCAGAGCGCAAGACTGTGTATCGGAAATCCTAAAGATATGTTCTTTTTATTAAATTATTTTGTGATATTGCGCTTGAATTGGTTTTCATGGTTTAAGTGCATTAAGCATTTAATGGAATGGTTTAAGTGAGAATTAAGTTAATGAGTTAAGTGAGAATTTAAGTTAAGAGAACGGTTTAAGTGAAAATTATTTACTTCAATGAATTATTTACTTCAGTCTGAATTATTTACTTCACTTGCGATTTATTTACTTCAATTAACTGAACTAGCAGTTATTTAATACAACGAAAATTTGTCGCTGCAACACATTATACCAATCACAGAAGCCCGTAATAACGATTTCTTAGAAAATGCAATGAGTTGTAATGCCTCTTTCTTGGAGAAAAATGCATGGCAATTATTTACTTTAATGAATAATTATCGCTGCAACGAATTGGGCTATTAACCGAAGAAGGATAGAATGAGGATTCATTTAAAATGCAAACGGCTGCAATGTGTATTTTTGGAGAAAATGTGAATTAATTGCTTACTTCAAAGAATAATTGCGCTGCAACGAGGATTTCAATCCAAGAAACCCAGAATAAGGATTCATTTGAAATGCAATGAGCTGCAATGTATATTTCTTGGGAAAAGGTGTACTAATTATTTACTTCAACGAAATAGGACATCAATCAAAGAAGCTCACAGTATTGATTCATTTGAAAGACACTGTGAAAAAATCAATATATAAATATAGAAATTTTTGCGAGGAATTTTCTCTCAGTACGTTCTTAATTGGTTTTATTGGAATATTTGAACTCGCGGCTTGCGGAAGAAGAAAGCCTTTACTTAACAATAAAGAGCTGAATTCTCGTTTTTGGAAGAACCGCTGTAGTTAATGACTGAGAGATTTTGATGAAGATGTTTCTGTCGATAATAGAAGCACAGTCGATAATAGAACCCGTTCCATAAAGTCACAAAATATTTATTGCTTAATGCAGTAAGTGTAACCTCATAAAATTTGCACTCAATGCAGTAAGTAATTTCTCATCTAATTTTGAATGGATTTAAGATAGTAAAACTGCTCTGTTTTCTGAAGACCTTGATGTCCGGAGATTGAATATGAAAGGTAAGCATGGACCAGAAACGAGAACTATTTCATCCATTTTTATTCGTGCATGATGGGAAGCGTTAATATTCTGCCTTTTGTTGTAAAAATTAGCTATTTCAGTTTAATCGTCTGCTTTTTTTAATTATTTTACGTCTTATAAAAAGATTTTTATAAATTTTTGGGCGACTTCTCATTTAGATTCAGGTCTGAAACTTGAGAAAGACGTGTTTTAATTTACTTTATAAGGTATTTCTCCCGCTTTCTTTGCATGCTTTCTTGGTGTAATGGTCAGCACACTCGGCGCGTATTCGAGAGTTCCGAGGTTCGAGTCCCGGCAAGGGCACTGCTCATTTTTCATGTGTGCTGCTTCGAAATAACCTAATGTCTATAGAGTAGCACCCAAACTAATAAAGGTGGGGATGATGATTCTCCACCACCAAGATTTGGCAATTGGGTCCCCTAATCCCCAGTCGCCCTTTAAAAAGAGATGTATATAAGGTATTTCTCTCGCCTTGTTAGTATGCCTTCTTGATGCAATAGCCAGCACACTCAGCGCATATTCCAGAAGTTCGAGGTTCGAGTCCCGGCGAGGGCATTGCTCCTTTTTCACTTCTCCAGCATCAAAAAATCTTAATGTCTTTACACTTTCAGCATGGAATTTAAATTCCTTTTTATAGTTCTTTAATAGTAACATATTTAAATGTAGACTTCTTTGCGAAAACAACTTATAATACGAGCAGATTTGGAGTAACTATGAGATTGTGTGGTAAATTATGAGTAAAGTAACTATGAGATTACGTGTAGATGATGAGTTTCAGTCAAGCAGGTCAAATTCAGCCTTTCTTTTGTTTTAATGTTAAAAGATAAATTTCAGTATTTTAGAGAGTCAGATAAGTTTTAAGGTATTTTCTCTCTCCTTTCTGCACGCCTTCGTGGTGTAACGGTAACACACTCGACGCGTATTTAAGATGCCCAGGTTCGAGTCCTGGCGAGGGCATTGCTCATTTTTCATGTCTCCTGCTTCAGAATATATTAATGACTTTACGAAGTAAATCATTTGAAAAGATAATTCATTTCTCAAAATACCATACGCTTTTCCTTCGTTCATAGGGTAATACTTTTAGTATTTAACACAGAAGGTGACTTCAGAATAGTGTTATTATCATTGAGGTGGTCTTTTAAAACCAATATTATGCTTAAACGCCTCTAAAGTTTTGTTTAATATACCAAATGACGAGTGGAACTATACAGCTACATTATATAAATATTGCAGAGCTTATTGTCGGTAACATATGTACTGATGTTAAACTAAGCTCGATTGGTAATTTAAAAAGTATTCTAAAAATGAGAAACACCTTTACAGATAAAGATGTAACTTTCTTTAACTAGAAACCAGCAGTAAGCGCGTATCACGTTAGGCTTCAGTTTATCTTTATATCTTTGTTCCATTTTTCAAGTATTTTTATAGAATTTTCCCACTCTTATTCGTCGCACACAGCTTATAAATTTTCAGAAGTAGAACTTCAGGTGGGAACATATTAAGTTAAGTGAACTTTCACAGACGTTTAGCATTCCAGAATGTAGTAATTGTTCAGTAGTTCTTGAGCCAAGAACTGCTATGCTTTGTTATTTCTCAGAAATTCATGCGCCAGTTTATGAAAGACTTTCCAAGGTGTTAATCGAATTCTAAGGAGATAAAATGGCACCAAAAAATGCTATTATTTTACAATAGCTGAAATAATTTCACCTTTGTTCTTTGCTTAGAAATGTTGCCAAACTGGGATTGAAAACTTTCTTTTGAATGAACAATGATTTTGGTCTAATAGGCATTTGATCAGAAAGAAATAACATAGTTGCCAGTCTGTTCAATAGCAGACGAAGAAGCATCAAGCTGAGACATAGTGAAGCCATTAGAATACGCTATCCTGGATCTCACATGTAAAATGGCAAGGTTTAATTCCGTGCAAGACACATGATAAGAAGAGCAAAGCCCTCGCAGTATTCAAACTCCTGACCTTAGGTGGGCGTACTTACATCTACTCCATAAAAGCACGCTGTAAAAAAGATGTATAGCTTGCATTCTTTCCCATAGGGCGATTGAGAAAAGGAGAACCAATCGCCCTACCCCGGCGGTGACGAGCTATAGTCCACCACACATTAATTCGGATGGCACTTTTAGTGTCATATTTTGAAGTCAAAAAACATCATGAATAGTTGATGTTTTCACAAGGATTCGACCGCCGGACCACTGCATTTTAACGCAACCTTCAAGAAACAAGGTCATCCAGTTCTCTTGTTATCTGCGAAGAACCTATCCCACTTGTTGAAAGCGAGTAATTCATTCTCTCTCAGCGAAAAGGATAGACTTTTGCGCACTCTTAATGATGACGTCACGATACAGCTAGCTGTATCGTGACGTCATAAAGCCTTGTTTTTCGAAGGTTGTGATTTTAGCCCATCATGCGTCCAATGACATCAAGAAGACATGCGATAAGGACGGGCAAAGTATTTTACACGTGTAGTAGGCTATGTGAAACCTGTATAGCTTTAGGCTGAGACTATGCATGGTACTGACATCCAGACATTCTTTATAGGTAGCCTAGATTAGCCGCATCTGGCTCAGCGCCTTATAACTAATACTTGGATTAAGAAAACTTTCCATAATCTCCATGCTAAATGAGAATTTAGCTGTATTCCCTATTTGCGTTTGACAGCATTAATTGGCATTTGATTTGCCGCGATAAATTTGACAACATTATTTGCGAAGATGTAATTATTTACACTATTGCAAAATAAATGGTGCCTTTTTTTTAGGTAGGGCACCTTTAGTTCATTAATATGCGTTCCTTTATAAAATTTTATATTATCTTCGAATCTGAAAGCTGACGAATATCTTCGCGTCGTTAGCTTTGGGAATTGACTTCTAAGATACGCGAATGAGTTACTACTTATTTTCCACATCTTGAATTAAGTTTTAATAACCTTTTTAAACTCAATAATGAAACTAATTTACTAATCTAACATTATGTTATCGCTACGTAAAGGATCCCCATAAGCGGTCAGTCGTTCACAGTGTAGTGTAATTCAGTGGTCATACTGAATACGTATGTTAATTATGTACGTATTCTTTACATTTTCCCACATCCTCTTTTTAGACCTAATAACATGCAAATAATCTTTAAATTGTCACAATTTGCTGGCCATATTTATTACAATCTGTATTTTTCTAACCAAGCCTTTCAGTGCTTATTAAACTTTTACATTTAAATTTGTAAATTTCTTTCATATTAATTAACCAATTATTTTATGTTTTGGATCTTTACTGTCACTTCTCCCTTCCATTTTCTTACCAGAAACAAATTAGTTCGCGAGTATTTATAGGGAGGGATTTAGATTGTAACTCAGAGTGTGTTTTGCTTATCGAGGTCACATTACTAGGTTGCTAGATCAGAGAAGATTTGTAGTCTTCGGCTTGCGTTATAATTGCCGATATTTAAACTCCACGCCGATTAGATAAATGAGTCCACTTCACGTTAAATTCATTTGTGTAGCCTTTTAATACTAACTTACTTAATTTAAATTTTACAGATGACTGATTGTTAGTCTAAGTTATCTCGCTGCAAGTAGTTCGCTGATTTGCAAGCAAGAGGTGTGCCCTTTGTTCTTCTAAAGTTTAAATAAAAGGATCTTTTACACCCTTCAAAAGTTTCAGTTGTTGTTTTAGACTCAGCGAGGATTCGCTTAACGTCTATCAAGAGTTCGAACACTGCTTGAGAATGATTGCAAAACATACCTACCTTTATGCATTGACGGCAGAATAGTTTTTGGGTGGAACTGAAACTTCATTCGTTTATTGTTCCCCAAGAGTTCCCTTGTCCCCCAAGAGTTTGGACACCATTTGAATGATTGCTAAGCATACCTAGCTTTATATATTGGCGGCAGAATAGTTTTTGGGTGCAACTGAAACTTAATATGTTTATTGTTTCCTTGTCCACCAGGAGTTTGGACACCATTTGAATGATTGCTAGACATACCTAACTTTATAACATTGACGGCAGAATAGTTTTGTATGTGGAACGGAAACTTCATAGGTTCATTGTTTCCTTGTCAACCAAGAGTTTGGACACCATTTGAATGATTGCTAAACATACCGAACTTTATATATTGGAGGCAGAATAGTTTTTGGGGGAAACTGAAACTTCATAGGTTTAATGCTTCCTTGTCTACCAAGAGTTTTGACACCATTTGAATGACTGCTAAACATACCTAACTTTATATATTCAGGGCAGAATACTTTTTGGGTCATTATCATTGAGGTGGCCTTTTAAAACCAATATTATGTTTAAATGTCTCTAAAGTTTTGCTTAATATACTAAATAACGGGGGGAACTATATAGCTACATTATATGAATATTGCAGAGCATATTGTCTATAACGTACGTACTGATATTAAACTAAGCTCGTTTGGTAATTTAGAAAGTTTTCTAAAAATGAGAAATACCTTTATACATAAAGATGCAACTTTCTTTAACTAAAAACCAGCAGTAAGGGCTTATCACGTTAGGCTTCAGATTATCTTTATATCTTCGTTCCATTTTTCGAATATTTTGATAGAATTTTCTCACTCTTATTCGTCGCTCACAGCTTATAAATTTTCAGAAGGAGAACTTCAGGTGGGAACATATTAACTGAATTTTCAGAGACATTTAGCATTCTAGAATGTAGTAATTGTGAATATGCGAATGAACTGAAACTTGATAGGTTCATTGTTTCCTTGTCCACCAAACGTTTGGGGACCATTTGAATAATTTCTAAGCGTACCTAACTTTATATATTGACGGCAGAATAGTTTTTGGGTAGAACTGAAACTTCAGAGGTTCACTGTTTCCTTGTCTTCCAAGAGTTTGGACACCATTTGAATGATTGCTAAACATACCTCACTTTATATATTGACGGCAGAATAGTTTTTGGGTGGAACTGAAACTTCATAGGTTCATTGATTTCTTGTCAAACAAGATTTTGGATACCATTTGAATGATTGCTAAACGTACCTAACTTTATATATTGACGGCAGAATAGTTTTTGGGTAGAACTGAAACTTCATAGGTTCACTGTTTCCTTGTCTTCCAAGAGTTTGGACACCATTTGAATGATTGCTAAACATACCTCCCTTTGCATATTGACGGCAGAATAGTTTTTGGGTAGAACAGAAACTTCATCATAGGTACATTGATTCCTGGTCCACCAAGAGTTTGATACCATTTGAATGATTACTAAACATACCTCACTTCATATATTGACGGCAGAATAGTTTTTGGGTAGAACAAAAACTTCATAGGTACATTCTTTCCTTGTCTGCCAAGAGTTTGGACACCATTTCAATGACTGCAAAACACACCAGACTTACATATCATACTAAACTTACATTAATGGCAAAATAGTTTTTTTGTATGAATTCAAAAATCATAGTTCGTTATTTCTTAATAATGAAGGCAAAAATCGAGAAAATTGTAATTTGGGGATTATTTTTTTTAATTTCTCATTTTAACTTCCCTGTAATCTGATATTACATAAGTGATTTTTATGTGCCTGTCATAAAATATAAACAAGATAAGATTCATTTGTATCGGATCATACTTGTTGCAAAGTTAGCCAATAACATTTTCATATCTATATTCCTTAATAAAGCATAAAAATGCTTTTAAAACCATATATTCACCCACATGGCATTAAAGTGTGTTATTAAACATTTCACCGAAGTTTTAGCTAATTGTATTAAAATCATCTTTAAATTATACATAATATTGCATGTTTTCCATCTTGAATAAAAGAAAACAGTAAAGAAAAGAAAATGTCATATTCCATCCCTCCTCAGGGAGTAAGTTTCCGTAACTCTTTTTCTTGGAATACTTTTAATCGATCAGCTTATGGGACTCCCTAGGGTGTGGAATGAAACGCTTCGCTTCATCTGGGGGCTATTCATATGGAAACGTTGTTTCAGGGCCTTTCATGTTGAAAGTCAGTGATCGGCAGCTTTTATATTCAACCAAAGATTTCTTGGATATAGGTTATAGGAATTGCAGATATCTGTGAATTCTAATGTGCGAGACTTTCGGTAAACTTCGTCATTGACTTGCAAAAGTGACACTGACTGAATTTTGTTGAATTGCAGTATTTTTGTGCTGAGTCATTTCTGACTGAAAGAATGTAAAGAATCTGTTGAGTTTACTCAGTGCTGCTCATTACCATTACTCATAAATTCATTCTAAAGGAATGACAAATTAATATATGAAACAGCATCGAATCATACAAATATAAGATAAAATCACAGAGGCTGTTCGCACGTTTTTTAGACGACTTTGCTTTCCTATTATAAATCGTATGCTCGGAAACCTTTTAGCCCAAACGGCGTTAGCCCAGAAGGGCTATTAATTTCGTTTTGGCATTTAGCGCTGATTCACTTTCTGCATTGATTTACTTTTCAAACTGTTGTCACCAAATATTAGAGCCCTGTATTGTATTTAAAAAAATTAAATAATGAAGAATCTGTCTATATGTATGTATGTTTCTCGCATTGCGATAAAACAACGGTACCTAGAGCCATCGAATTTTCAATAAAGTAATCTTTCACCGAATATTGGCATCTGGAAATCCTAATTTGGAATTTATTTTATTATCTATTTTATATTTTGTCAGACATTAAAGAATTTTTGGTTAACAAAGTCGACGATTTCAAAGCGAGAAATGACAACCCTGTGCAGAAAGAAAAAAAAATTATCTCTAGCGTGCAAGATTGTGCATCGAAATTCTAAAGATATGCTTTTTAAAATATTATGTGATACTGCTGTTGAATTGAATTTCATGTGGTTTAAGTGCAAAGAACATGATGTTTAATAAATAAAGGCAACACACAAAACGTTAAAAAACGACGCTTTGGGCGTAGTATAAAATCTGAAAGCCTTCAGATTTTCTTTTTAACTGCATTTATATTTTTGGTTTATTTGATAATGGTAAAGCACTTCAGAGCTATCTTCTTAAGGGGAGGGATGCCTTCGCGGAGGAATTTCTAGGCGAAACTGGCTCGTATACACGTTTCACATAGAAAAAACACGGAAACGCCCATGCAGCCATCCTTTCGCAGGATTGGAACCTCGGACCGAACTACCACTGCTCAGCGGCTTTACCGATCAGGCGCTGGTGTAACTGATTTATATTTTTGAAAGTATAAATTATTTTTTGCTACTTAATAATTTTGTTTTCATGCAAAATAACGCTTTTAAAGAAGCAGTGAACCCAAGGCTATGTTTGTGCTCTTTCCGAAGAAAATTATTCGTATTTACTATTAAAATGTGCTGTGAAAGATATGACATTTCGGTATCTAAAGCTACGATAGATAATATTGTCAATAACAGAGGAAAGAAAACGTCAAAGTTTGTCTTCAAGGAGAAAAATTGTCCAAAATACATAGCCAAGGCAAAAATGTAATGATTCGAATGTTACTTTAACATTAAAAGAAAATCTGCTCGGTCAAAAGATATAATCTTTCATAATTATACTTTCATAAATTAATTCTCCGCAGGAAATTGAGCATTTATTTAATAAAGAAATGTATCAATTACTTTAATTCTAGGTATACACTTAGTTCTTTATATCGCTTACACACGAAACTTATGATGAATATTTTGCTCGAAAATCATTTTTTTCAACTCTGCTCGGACGGAGAATTCGTGGATTCAAAAGAATAAACATCTTGAAGAAGTTTTGCTTTTGAGATCTTTAATCTAATAATGAAATGAATAAGTTGCAGTCTATTCAGAAGCACGCCATGATTCGCAAGTTGCTGATGATTGTTATAGAGTATTATAAAGATACTCTATAACAATCATCAGCAACTTGCGATGATTATATTACTTATAAGCATTTTATTATGCACAATTATTAAAATTAGGAGCTTTGAAACAGACATGCCAGCTTAGAATTGATAACGTAGTAAATATCTTGTCAAGAAAGGAAAGTTTTCAAGAAAAGACTTGTCAAGAAAAAAGTTACTTTTTTAAATATGATTATTACCTAAGAGATAGTCAAATTTTTATAGAGTAATAATATTTATTCACCCGAGAATTATCAGGTCTACAGAAATTCTTGAACATTTTTTAGAAGATTTTGCTTAAAAAAAAAAGAAAACTTCTGCTTGGAATGTTTTTTGACTGCAGCCATAAATTATCGTCTGCTACTTATTTTTGAAAGTATAAATTATCGTTTCCTAATGTCGCTTTTAAAGAAGTAATGGTTTTTTAAAGAAGTAATGGAAGGCTATGTTTGTGTTCTTTTCGAAGAAAATTATTTGTATTCAGCTATTAAAAACGCTGTGAATTATCAAGTTCTACAGAGGTTCTTGGAACATTTTTTAGAAGATTTTGCTTAAAAAAAGAAAAAGAAAACTTCTGCTTGGTATGTTTTTTGACTGCAGCTATATTTTTGAAAGTATAAATTATCGTCTGCTACTTGTCTGCTACTTATTTTTGAAAGTATAAATTATCGTCGGCTAATGTTGCTTTTAAAGAAGTAATGGATGGAAGGCTATGTTTGTGTTTTCTTTCCGAAGAAAATTATTTGTATTGTGTTATTAAAAACGCTGCGAAAGCCGTGGTTTTTCGATATCTAAAGCTACGATAGGTAATGTAATCAATAACAAAAGGACAAAAACCGATCGAAATTTACCTTCAAGGGAGAAAAATTGTTCCAAATACGTATCCAAAGAAAAAATGGAATGCTTCGAATGCTGCAAATGTTATAAGGTGCTTCTCCCACCTTCTTCGCATGCCTTCGGTGTAGTGGTTAGCACGCTCGACGCGTATCTGAGGGGTCTGTGGTTCGAGCCCCGGCGAGGGCAGTGATCATTTTTCAAGTTTCCTGCTTCAAGAAAAAATATGCCTAATGTCGCTACAGTGGCGCCCGAACAAAAAATGGTGCCGGAGGATGATTCTCCACCGCCGGGATTTGGCGACTTGGTCCCCTAATCAACAGTTACCTTTTAAAAGGGGAAGTATATAAGGTATTTCTCCAGCGTTCTTAGCATGCCTTCGTGGTGTAGTGGTCAGCACGCTCAACGCGTATTTGAGAGGTTCGTGGTTCGAGTTTCGGTGAGGGCAGCGCTCATTTTTCAAGTCTACTGCTTCAAAAAAAAGTACCTAATGTCCCTACAAAGTAAGATCTTTAATGTTGAAAAAAATCCGCCAATTCAAACGAAATTTGCAAAATAATTAAAATGCTCAGTGACAAATGTAAACAAAGAGAAACTTGCTGATTTGAATCTTAAAAGGGGGCAAAAAACATAATGCGCATTGTTTTTTCCACGACATCTCGTCGAAAGCAAACGCCCTGTAGAATTGAAAAAAAAATTTTAAATATGAAAAATGATGCCCTATGAAACCACGCCCCATGAAAAAAAAATATTCGTACAAAAATGAAAAAGTATTGTCACAATACATGAATCTGCTTTACATTCAAATGACCGCAATAAAAAGAGATTTATTTATTACCATCAAAGTAAAAGAAAAAATCTTAGAACATGGTTCAAAGGAACTAACGAAAGTTTTCCATAGGGATTTATGATTGTTGTTGGTTTTTGATATAACGGCAAATAAAAATTAAAGACAGGGCAAAAAAGTATTCAGGTCAACTCCGCATATTATCAGGAACATATTCATACACAGTTTTCAAATATGAAACACCTTCTCTTTAGCCGCAGTGCCGTCAGTCAGTATGTCTGCATAAAGACAAAGCAAGCAGCCGCACATCAAAATTCACTGTTGACTTCCCGGGCAAATGGAACAAGAATGCGTGTGTAAAAGCAAACAAACCCTTCACTCATATCCCTACTACGTCTCACCAGTACAGCCAATGCAGTTACCTAGGTTCGAACCCGAACTGAATAATCAGTATTTTCAGCGTTCTTGTCCGGATCTAGTGAGGATCTGAGGTAAAAATATTTAAAAAAAAAAAAAAAAAAACTCTGAAAAAAAATGTTTAGTTTTTCATTAGAGAGACATTGTACGCCTTTTTATTAATTATTTAAAGAATGTTTTCATTTAAATATCATAGAATTTACTTATTTTACGTAAGCTAACCAAAAAGAAGACAGAAAGACAGAGAATGAATTTGCGATTTAAAGCGCATGTGGTATACGACAATGAAACAAATCTTCGCAAATTGCTCGGATATCGTCTGCTTGGGGAAAAAAATTATAGGTAAATCTGGCAATGAGTTTGACTAGAATAAAATACCAATATGAAAAATGGATTCAGTTCCTGATGCACACAACCTTGAAGTTGTGTGCTCGCTTGCATAAATCCTCTACGGAAGCACATAAAACGTTACAAAAAACATATAGCAAAGATGATTCATCACAGACAGCTATATTTCTATGCTTCAAACTAGCTAAAGAAAACGTAGAGTAATTCGAAATTCAATCCTAAAGCTTGGAGTTCGAGGAAGAATTTATTTTTCAGTATATTTTTGAACAAATTTTAAAAGAAAGCTACACATTTGAAAATTTTCGTAGTTTTATAATATGAATTTTCATAACTTTAATAATAATAATAGTAAAAATAAAATTTGAACGGATTCACATTTTAAAGTCGTAAATCCCGAGTTTGTTACGTTTTTATGCTCTTGCTGATCACGCAGTTTACCATTCTAGTCTTAGATTCACTCCTGCGAAAATAAATTTTTTGAGATTTTAACTTCAATTTTTTTGTGCGTGTGTTTTTAAGTTTATTATTAAACACCGCTTTCTTCACACTTGGGTCATATAAAATCCATCACTAAAATCACAAAAGTTTTTAAAACAACGTATTTTATAGAACTTCCCGATACATCGTTTAGTGTTGTCATACATTTTACCATTTTTTTCAGTCATTTCTCAGTTCATTATATCAACATTCGGTTTCCTTAACAAGATGATCTACACAAACGCTTTTGTTTTTCTAATTTTCTTTTTAAACACCGCATTATGAAATTATAAAATATTATAAAATTTCTTATTAAATTTATGCTACGTAAAATTTTACAGCAAAATCACAAAATTTTTAAAAACAGCATATGTTTAGAATTTTTTATACAGTGTTGAATGTTAATCCAACACCGTACATAACCAGCCACTAATGTTTTTCAATGTTGTCTCAATTTATATTACTGTTGCGCTCTTGCACAACTATTTTCCGTTTTTTTTAGCCCAAAGGGGCTTTGTCCCTGAAGGACTATTGTTTTCGTTTTGCGATTTTGCGTCGGAAACATTTAAAGTTTGAATCACTTTTCAAGCTGTTGCCACAAAATATTGCAGCCCTGTATTATACATAAAGAAATTGAATAATGAAGAATCTGCATAAATGTATATATATTTCTCCAAATGTGATAAAGTGTGAGCCATCCAATTTTGAATATGTATATCTGGAAGCCCAAATTTGGAATTTCTTTTATGATCTATTTCATATTTTGTAAAACCTTAATCAATTTATGATGAACAACCTCAAACAATTTAAAAGTGAGCAATGGCAACTCTCTTCGGGAAAAAAAAAACCTTTTTATCTAAAGACGGCGGAACTTTATATCCGAAATTCTAAAGATATGCTCAGTTTAAAGTTATTTTGCGATATTGCCGTTGAACTGAATTTTATGGTTTAAATGCAAAGAACATGATATTTAATAAATAAAGGTAACACACAAAACGTTAAAAAAGGCCCTTTGGACATAATTTAAAATCTGAAACTTTTCAGGATTTTTTTTTTTTGTTAACTTATTGTTCATTTACTTATTAAACATCACACTCTTCGCACTTTACGCCACATAAAATTCAACAGCAAGATCCCAAATTATTTCAGAACAGCATATATTTAGAATTCCCAATACAGTCTTAAGTGTAGCTGCAAATTTAAAATCCTCGCTATATTATTTCTTTAAAAATAATACACGGTGATAATATTGGAGGATTTCCTTTTATTTGAAAAATGATACGGACAGAAAAGGGAGCGTCTAGACTAATAGCACCTCTGGGACTAAAAACTAATAGGAAAAAATAGGAAAATTGCCAATTTATTCATCATTTACAGGAAAATCTGATACTAGAGAAATCTTAATAACATCCCTTGAGATTCAAGAAAATAATCACGAAATTTCGCTTTAAAGCTAATGGCCTAGTACTGATACATGAATTATTGGACTTAGATTACTATTCAAATAGATAAAACGATTGTTTTAAACGAATTAACAATTGTTAGTCTTTTTAAATGAATTAACTGTGAATTAAATGAATTAATTATGAATGAATGAAGTATGAATTAATAATGAATACGATTATTAATTATGAATTAATAACGGATTTCTGAATTAAATAAATTAAGTAAATGAATTAATTGAATGAATTTATGAATTAAATGAATTAATTATGAATTGATGAATTATGAATTAATAATGAATATGATTATTAATTATGAATTAGTAATGAATTTATAATTTAAAGGAATTAATAACGGATTTCTGAATTAAATAAATTAAGTAAATGAATTAACTGAATGAATTTCTGAATTAAATAAATTAAGTAAATGAATTAATTGAATGAATTTACGAATTAAATGAATTAATTATGAATGAATGATTTAAATGAATTAATTAATTTAAGGCATTATTTTTTGTCTCCTTTCAGGATATCTAAATTCAGTGCAAGGTGAGCGAACGGGATTTTATTTCGCATCTGCGTGCTTGTTCACAGGTGGACTGGTGCTCTTTCTGATAGACGTTCACAAACGAAACGTCAAGCGCCAAAAAAGCAACACCATGAACTCAAGTTATGACCCAACAGAGGGTGAACAAATGGAGAACAGAGCTTATTACAGCAGGCGAGTTTCACTACAAGATCTCGCCAACGCCCGAATGCTCGCCAAGCAAAAACTTGTCAATGAAATCATTCACAAACAGGAACTCACGTGCATCTCGGAAGAGGTGATAATGGATAATTTCTTGGATGATTACGTGGACGATTGTATCACCTCATGCAATAAGGAAGAAAAGTACCTCATGCTAAGTGAGTTCGAGAATAATCTGATCAATACCCAAGAATCCTCTAGCGTTAGCCAGGAGGTTCGCAAACTCGCGAAAGAAAGAAAATTCTCAACCGTCACTCCACCTTTAGTTGAACACTGTCCAAATTGCTTACGCGTTGTACCGATAGAGGGCAGCACTCCCTGCGAATCAGTGCCAAAGAAAACGCACGTTTCGCGTTCGTCAGCTAAAAAACAAACGGCTTCGAAGAAAAAAGAGGACAAAACGACAATAAGCACCGACATAATTGACGAGGTGACATCCTCTTTATGAAACTGATTCCTTAAAATGTTTTGTGAACAAATATGTGGTATTTAATTTATTTATTGTGGATTTGTATATGTTTCTAATAAATGATTCTAGGTGGCAGCACCATATCTGCTGATGCAAACATCTGGGAAACTTAAAATTTAAAAGTTAACGATAACTTCATGTGTTCGTTTTGAACACAGTACGGTTTAGAGTTACTTCCATGTGGCATTCGAATTATTAATGAAACAATAAAAAAACTCTAATTGCTAAATCTGTGATGTATCAAAAATGGTTTAATGTTTATTTATTCGAATTCGTGCTCCAAAACAAGAATCTAAAAATCTCTCCGATTTATACAACAAGCAAATAATTTCCATAGTTTGTGCATTAATAAAAGTGTTGATGTTCTGGTATTAGTGGTTTTTTTCTTTCGAAATATAAAAAAAAAAATTATTTTGACTCAACTGGAGCTCAAACGAAAGTTTCGAAATCTAAGCATGTAAAATTCAAGTAATTTTCCACAACATTGATATTGATTACAGTAATGTAAATGTTCATAATTATCATTTAGATACATTTTTCATTAAACGTTCTTTAAATTAACTGCATTATTATATTTAACATTTTAAATGTTTAAGTTGTTTTTAATGTTTTGTAAATGAGTAAGTTGTTGCCTATGTTGTTTCTAAATATGTAAGTTTGTTACACAGTGCAGTCACAGTTTGAAAGACAAAATAAAGGTATTACGCCATTTGAAATAAATAATAATAATAATAATAAATATGCTATGTGCAATCCACGTGGATTGCACATAGCATGGTAAAACTTCGACATATATGCTTCTCTAAAAATTTGCGTAAAAGGATTTTATAAGAAAATCATATTATTTTCATTCGATAATATGAAATACAACATTTAAAATATTGTGCAACCGGACAGACATTTTAAGTTAGAAAATGAATAAAGGAAATGTGATAGAAAATAGAGTCTCCTTTTCATACGTAACATAGGCTACGAGATCTAAAAGATCGTATGAGAATTATTCTCAGGTGTTAGTTACGACAGAAAATCGAAAGAAGGTTGTAAATAACCCTTTATTAAAGCAAAATAAGTTCATAAATGACCATATTTCAGCATACATAAAAGTGAACACTTCCAGCTTCAAAATGTAACCGTGAACATAAAATGAAATGTAGTACGTTTATCCTAATCACTCAATAGGTAATTTAACTCGCAGAAAGGCTCTGACTCGGAAAAGACGGTGTAAACAAGCTTAATGGCTAGAAGCGACAATGCCAATTAAATCCCAAAAGATGATATGCAAGGACAAAAAGCTGTACTTTTACATATATATATATATAAGTACAGCTTTTTCTATATAAGTACAGCTTATATATATATACGTATATATGAAATCTTATATGACTCCACAGGATAACAGAAAACATACACATGCAAAAGAATAAACGAGGGGAAAATACATTTTTTCTAAACGAGAAAACAGCGTTCCCAACCATGCATGCGAGATTTTACTCGTAGTCGAGATTCTCGTGAAAGATTAGGTGTCTGTAGACTGTGTATTCTCAGCCGTTTCCAGAGATATTTTCACTTTTGTAACTTGCACATTAGATATTCCTTTAAATAAAAATAAAATCCTTTGACAGTAAACAATGGATACATCCATGGTTTTTATTCATGGCGTTAAATCCATGACGTTTTATCCACTTTATCCACGGCGTTAAACGACGTTTAAAGGGTAACTCGGATATTAAATTAACAAACAAAGAGACATGATATTGCACTAACAGACTACTTCCAATAAATGAATCTATAACTTACTTTTAATGAAGCAATTAAAATTTTTCAGAAACAAGATTTCTATGTTTCAGTTTAATTGGTACATGTTTAAATTATTTGAAGTGATAATATTTATTTTCAAAGCACGGTTCATAAATTTACATTAATTTTTTCGGTTACATCTGAAACCATTTTTGTCCAAAAACGAAACTTCATTAGCCGCAATAAAACTCCAAAAATTCAAAAGCCCATGTTTCTAATTTCCGATGCATAAGAACGTGATTCAAACCGGTTGTACTAATTTGCCCTCTCCGCCATTCGTATTCCACTTAACTGCATTCTACAGAGCGACTGGAGCAGGACGTGAACCCCCGTCGACTTAACTGGAGATGAATTTTAAACTACAAATTTTAATTCGGATTCTACAAATTTTAGTGCAATTATAAAGTAGATTCTGTATTATTAGTTTTTAGCCAGCAGCAGATTTTGAAAATTGAGTTGTACCGTACCAAGGAATAAGTTTGAATCTTCTAATTTCTAACAAAGTCTGCCATTACACTATAAAAGTATATCAAAGTAGTATACTTAATACTGTAAATGTGAATTTGATAAACATAAGGTGCACGGTGAATTCCTAAGAATATCTCATCTCTTATGTATTATATGAGTGTGATTTATAATCATGTGCTTTATCATTCACCATTTACTTCATATATA
>KK116134.1:0-10764 GCA_000611955.2 Stegodyphus mimosarum
GGCGCAATGAATTGTTTAAATTTAATAAATAATTAAATAAAATTTACTGTTATGAAACATTCTATAATAAGAAGTGTAATCGATAAAAAAGTGTAATATCTTATAAAAAAGTTTTAATTACGAAAACAGACTCCATCAAAATTTATGCAAACTGTGAGTTTTCTAAGATTTTTTACATGCATTTTTATGAGGCATTAAATTTTTTGTTAAAGGCTGTTACTCTTTTTTATGACAGACTCCATAACTTTAGTAGCTAACACACAATCAAGCCAATTTTTGATCAACTAAAGATCCTTAGGAAAAGTGTTAGATCATTGCTTTAAATATTAGAGTTTGAGACTTTGCTCACTACTTCAACAAACAATCTGGTTGCATAAAAGTTTCATGGTATTCCTCATATGTAATGTGAATGCAGTCGCGAATGCGTTCTCTTAAAAAGGTCTTCCATCAAGACCTTTTTAAGAGAAATGCGATTTCCATCAAGGCAACCAACCCTTTTTCAGACATCTAATACAGCCCCATGTGTTTACCATAATCAAAACAAATCAAATCCAAGACTCAGGGAGCTCCAAGACCATAGCACAGCTAATTTTCCATCCAGCTCCGATACCATAGCACAACTAATTTCCACATTTTCCATTGGCATCACTGCAATATTTATTGCTTCCCCGATCTACTCCAGGAATGGTTTCTTCATCACTCAAAACTTGAAATTTGGTCTTGGTTTTCTACTTTTAACTATTTCCAAATATCATCCTTTTATGCTTTGAAATATGTGAATGAATGAACAGCCAATTAACGTTGCTTCATTTTTATATGAAAACTCGTAATGTTAACACAGTATTTATGCATTAATACAACCTACCTTGGCACAATTTGGCAATTTTGCCTAAATCAAAAGGTAAAAATTACCTACCAGGTGCAAGATGGCGATTTTCGTAATATTTTTTAAAGACTCACAAACTGTCGATATTTATTGTAAGTCATCAAACATTACTAATATATTAAAAAAGTACACACTGTTTAGTAATTATTATTAAATGCACTTATTTAGCACTTTAATTATTAAATAAGAATTATAGGATAACACTGAAAAATAAAGTGCATAAATTTTGTTACAAAATCTTTCTGTATTTTTTTTTTCTTTTACTGCAATTCTTCTGCCCATATACACAATGATCTGCTTTTGCTTAAAAAATATTTTAGAATTCCACAAATTTTAACAATGTGTGCTGGTTATGTACCCATGCATCTCATTATTATTCTCTAACAGTTTTACAGCAAAATATTGTCCTCTTGCAAAAATTTTACAGCAGTTTCTTCCTTTGTTGGCAAATTCCATAAGCGGATATTTTAAAATTGAATTTAAAGCAAAAAATACCATGATTGGTCAATAAAACTGTTGGAACTTAAAATACAACAAAAAGAATACATACAAAAATGGCAATGTTACATTAAAACTGATATAGGCATGGTTGCCAGAAAAATGGTTATAACACTCATGGTTGCCACAGTCCAGCACATTCTGAAAATTTGACAACTTTTACTAAAGTAGCTGTGATAATATGTAAGTACTAGTAACACGTTTTTTTAACATAATGCACAACAAAAAGGCTTTTAAATGACCCTTCACCAATAAGAAAGGCCAAAATCAATAACTGATAAAACTAGCGACTGATTTTCACAGTATTCTGTTTTATATTTCTACATTTTCCCAATTATTTCTTTAAATTTACAGTTAACAGACACTTTGGTTAACACAGGTCCAATTAATACAGGTTATACTATATTTAAAATACAAATAAAATTTTGGAATATAGAATCAAAAAGCAAAACTTGATCAAATATGGCTAAGTTGTAAAAGAATACAAACTTTCACAATGATATCACTTCAGAATACTTAATCCTATAAAAATTCAGGATATATCAAAGAATATTTCTTTTCAAACTAGCAGATATTATTTAAAAAATGCGGGCCCTACTTCAGAAATGTAAAAAATAAGTAAAAACAATTAGGTTACATACGATAGTCTGATTTACATATTCTCTAATATCAGTTCTCATTGGCACCAACGGCAGATTCATGAAGGTAAGGTTACTAAAAAAGTTAACATTTTGCATATTTTTTCTTAAAACACCATTTTTCATATTTCAGTTACTAACATATTTCACCAGGGGATTACAGTTTCCATTTTCAATACATGATAAAACATTAAGATGAATAATATACAGTACCCACTCCTTATTAAACATACTGCTTAGCAAACTCATCCATTTATTACTTTCAATTTCCAGGAGCCAAAACAAATATATACTAATCAACAGAAAAATTTTCATTTAAACTATTTTTTCTGCTTAAACTGGCAAAAGATATTATTCAGATCCAGAATAAACTGTTCATGGCTGAAAAAAAGCTGTTTGTGGTTCATTCATCTTTCAGTTATGTAGTGGTTTAGCAGAAATTTCAGACAATGTTGTTAGAACCAAGAACCCCTGACGGTAATGGGTATTCTTTCCTAGTTCCTGTCAGACACTGTAAATCTCTTTGTCCAGACTAGAGATGAGAGAGACAGAATTCCTTTATCTTATGATTAACAAAAGCAGTCTCTAGAGGCAGAACTCCTTTATCTTAAGATTAACAAAAAGCAGTCTCTAGAGGCACTGGAAATGAGTTCTTTGATTGTAAACAAGTGAGCATAACTCAGGATACAAAAAAGGTGGTGGTTAAGTGAGCACAGGTCCCCTTCCTCAAACACCGCTCGATAGGGGATAGAGGTGTACACGCACATTAACTTTGCAGAGTGTTCTGAAAAACATCATAAAATGCTTCCTTGTATTATCGTACATTATCAATCTTTAATTGTAAAAAAGGAGTTGTTGTTGTAGGCTAAGAAAAAAGAAAAGTAAGCTTCAATTACATGATAATAATTATGAAGTAGCAGGTCAACTTGACAAAGCTTCAATTACACGATAATAATTATGAAGTAGCAGGTCAACTTGACAAAGTCCAATCATCAAAATAGCTCAAGAATTTTGGATTAGAATAAATCACTGGAAGAAACATTATTTTTTATTTGCTGTGTTATGTATGACTTATGTTAAAAGAGCCGAAATAAAATGACTTAAGCCTGAAAGAAAAGAATAAATTGCTGAAAGATTATGATGTTTTGTAAATGCAGCCAAAAAGAAGCAGCTTTTAAAATGCACATTTCCCAAAAAACACTATACAAGTTACTTTAACAAAGAAATAAAATGATAAAGAACTACTAGTAAAAAATACAAATGTCTCAGGGAAGTGCAAAAGGGATGGTAAATCGAGGTGATGTTGAAAACTGCTCTTATAGCATGGTTTAAGCAATGAGACTAAAAAAATGTCCCAATTCCTACAGCTTTTTTGACAGCAAAAACTCTAAAATTTGCCAAAATGCTAGAAGACTGTGACTAAGCAGTGATGGATGGCTTGCAGATAAAAGAGAGAAATAACACTGTTCTTCAAAACCACGTGGTGAGAAGCAAGAGGAAGAAGATAATCATTTAGCTGAAAACTGGATAAAGGACGTTTTTATCCGGGCTTCTAAAAGAATAAGCCTGACAAAATTTCTTAAACAGATTAAAATAGCCTCTTTTACGAAGCACACATTAATGTAAAAGTGAAAGAGCAGTTTTTTTTAAGAAGTTAAAAGAATGCATTACTATATTATTGATGTGCAGTATGGATGCACGAATTATTATAAGATGCTATTGGAAAGTGCTAAAAGTACAAAATCTCGACAATTAAAAAGAGGTCAAGAATTTTCTTTCAACTTACAATAAGAAAAAGAACTCAAGCAATATTTTTGCTGATTTCCCTTTGAACTGAAAAATGAAAAAATAGCTTTACTGTTAGATAATTGTGCTGGGCAGTGCTCTGGTATTGTTCTGAAAAGCATTAAATTAGTGTTTCTTCCTTCAAATATGACTTCTATCATAATGCATACACTTCTAAGGACACAAATAAGTTGATTCTTTGTTAGGAGGTGTGCTTATTATACTTAACACATGGGAAGCAGTCTCCCAAAATACAGTTAGAAATTACTTTAGAATATGTGGTTTTTATTTAGAAGAAGCCACTGAAGAATTGTTGGCTTTTCAACTGCAGTGCACTTACGTCCAAGTCTTTTGGCCCCAATCTTTGAAAGATGTTTTAAAGTTATTTTCATTAAATCCCTTCAAGATTCACATCAAATTTTCTTCTGTTGCATCAAAAGACTAGATACAGTAACAATGCACTGAAATAATAATACAAAAAAGCTCCATAATATTGTATACAGCTTGCAAAGCTATATTTATCAACATTGACAAAAAATTATCTCACCACATTCAGGCCGTTCATACACTACCTCAATCTCTGATTGACTTTTTTTTTTTGAAAGCTATGTCATTATATCATATATATGTCACCTTTCAAGTATTCATTCACTTGATTGTTAAACTGTTTCTGTATCAAAACTACAGATCCATTCTTCAGTACTGGTATATAGAGAAATTTCTTGACCATTTTAACATACTTCTGTTTCTTAAAAAAATTTTTCTATAATTTTGAAATTAAAGAAGTGATGAACCACAAACTCTGATGATATTTCAAAATTGCTTGACAACATCCAAATTATGTAAGGAACTTGTTCAATAATATCTAGTTGTTAAACAGTAACTGTTAAGTTCCAAATCTCTGACTTGATTAACATTTTGTTCATTAATTGAAGTAGATGGTCTAGAATGTGATTCATCTTAAATGCAATCTCGCCTTTCTTAAAAATCCTGCAACACTCAAAATTTCTTATTTTCGATAAAGCGTTATTCTCAAAAAATTTTTGTTATATTTAAAACATTTTTATAGAAGAAAATCAAACTCTGAAAACAAAATGTAATGCATATTTTTTCCTCAGATGTTGATGAAAGTCATAACAGCTTATCTTTAAACTCTGCAAGAGATTTCTTGGCATGCATATTTTAAATTAACCACTTCCTTTTTTTTTTTTTTTTTTTTTAAATCACAGATGAATCTAACAACGCAATCTATTTTAGGAAATTTCCAGCATGGTTTTGAGTTTCCAGCATTTTTACTTGGTAGCACATCAACACATTCTGCAAAATCCTACTAGTATATGCAGATGACAGCAAAATGCATAAGAGAAGAGCAAAGCAGAGTCTCATATTACAACTGTGATGCCTAGAAATGAATAATTTGTTTCTCAAATAATTGAAACCAAAAAGGGCACAGGATTATCTAAGCGGAATTGATTTAAAATGGACTGTACTATCTAAGCGAAATAGATTTAAAATGGACTGTACTATCTAAGCGAAATAGATTTAAAATGGACTAAAATTGATTGACTCAAATCATACCTTTATTTCTAATTAATGAAGCATAAGAGTGGCTATATTATTATTTGCTACAGTTAAATGTTTCTATGAAGACCATCAGATAAATTATTTCATTTTCACTGTGATATGACTGCATGTTACTTAACAACATAAAAAACATGATTTTCATTAATTTTGGAATGATGCACATCAGAGATTTAATTATAACCATAATCATATTTTAAGACAGATAAGACTGTTTACAGATAGGTGCTTCTATGCAATTAATCGATTGCTTTGATCCAGTAAATACCTGTTATCATGGGTTACTACACCTTCCTTTTACTCTGATAGATAGGGAAGATTTGGTATTCCAAAAAGGTTGCTCTGACGAGAAAAGAATTTTTTTTCATTACTCCGTGTTCCTCCAGGCAATTAATTATCCATTCATTCAAACATGCATTTTGTTGGATTCTTTTAACACTAAGTTGCTCTAGTGTAAAAAAGTGATTCATAAAATTCAGAAATCATTAGGGGAAAAAATTAGAAATTTTGAAAAATGTGGAAGATACTGAGTGAGATGGGGGGATGAAGGCAGGAATTACTACTATAAAATTTTGGATTCCAAAAATCACTTTATCGACAATAAAAAAAGGGAGGAATGGAAACTACTTGTGCAGTTAATAGTTTTGAGACTTTTTCAAAAAATGCGAATTGTCAAAAATAAAGAAGTTGAAGTAGCATTGTTAGTCTAGAATTTTTATAGAATAGTTTAAAGAGACATGAGTACAAGAGTACAAAATGTGCTATTTAAGTCTTTTTAATCTACACCTACTGATTAAATTATCTACCAGAAAGACCAAATTTTCCCACTACTTTGAAGTGAATGATTTAGAGCAGTCATTTGGATGGATATAAATATTCAATCACAGACATGACATAATGGCATAATCTACAAAATCATTTATGGTTAAGAAGCCAGTGAAAATGCTAAGATACTTAAATGTATTTATGAAAGACGCACAGCCTATGATTTTCAAGAAGTGCTCAGTATCTAATATATATATCCAATATACATATTATCTAACATAAATGTAGTGATTTTTTTTAAGAGAGCATTTCTTTAATCATAAAAGATCAAAAGTGTTATGGAGGTTAATGCAGCAAAGGGAATTTGATTGCATTAGTAGGCTGCAATATAAATGGCACAAAAATTATCCACACTAATTATCGAAAAGTCAAGTAAAGCTTTAAATCTGTAATGACATTACTGGTAAACAGTGACTTTAAAAAAATGTTGGATTACTTCAGAAATTTTAACCAAATGAGTAAAAAACCCATGCAAATGGAGTTTCTTCCTTTGAACATTATACCTATGCTACAACTTTATAGTCAAGGAATAATATGTTGCTTGAAATCCTACTATTGAACAGAACTAATTTGTAGGGCTTTGATCAAAAGGTTAATTTTAAAATCAATCTATTTAAGAGAAGAAATACAGAGGGTGTTTACACATTTTTGATTTTCTCCAGGAATTTAAATATTAATTTCAAAATACAAACATAACTGGCATCATTTTGGAATAAGGTTTAATTACCATCTGCAGCATTAAAAATATTCATTTCTTTAAAATGTTGATAAAAAATAAACAATGGATTGAAGGCTATATTTTTCCACTGTCCAAAGAGAAATACTCTTATATTCAATTATTGAAAAAAAGACATGCACGGCTTTAATATTTCTACATGTAAAGTAAAGTAAGTAACAATTAATATGAAAGGAGAGAAACATCAGAGTTTACATGTGGCTGGGAAAAGGCAAAAAATGTACACCCAACAGAGGTTCGTACAGCTCTTATTAAATTTAAAACTGTATCTCATGTTTTAAAGGAAAATATAGCCCCTCAAAGAGCTACTTCAAAATTTTTAAATATCTCTCTAGGATCTGTGAACAAAATTATACAATCTGATTTAAAGCTAATTCAAAACAAAATAATAATAATAAAAAAAACATAATATTCATAGCTTAATGCCAAAACATGTTTCTCAACTTAAGGCTATGTGCAGATTGCTCTATGAAAATTATTTGTCAGGTGAAAAATAAAAAAATAGAGTTACAAGTGATGACGCTTGGATATATTTATCTGATTGCAATAGAAAAAAAAAAACTGATTTACTACCAAAAAAGAGGAGGGGGCGGAAAGACAATATGTTGGTTCAGAGAAAATAAGGAAAGTTTTTCTAAAGGTTTTATGATTATTACTGGATTCTCTTATAATGGGAAAACTTACAATAAGGAAAGCAGAGAAAAATGCCAAAATTAATTCGCATTACTATCAGAAATATGCTTTAACACCTATTTTTAAAGAAGAAATTCCATCTCTTCGTCCAAACAATCTTCACTATGTTCAAGTTCCATCCGGATACGGCTCCAAGCCATACCTCTAAATCTACTGCTCTATTTTCTGAAAAAAAATGAGAAATGAAACTGGAATTGATGCTATTCCCTTTAAATGCATCCCCCTGATGTATCTCTATGGATTACTGTGCATCTGGACTTTTAAAACAAGCTCTTTATAAGTGGCATCTCAAAACATTGGATAGACTCCGATATTGTGAAGGAGGAGTGGAATAAAATGAACCTTGATACTTTAAGAAAAGGACTGTTATCTTGGTAATCAAGATGCAATATGATAGTTCAACAAAAAGACTATCAGACAAAACATATTAGAAAATAAAATTCTAATGTTAGTTTATATTTCAATAAATCTTTGAAAAATCATTACAAAAATGTGTGAACACCCTCTATAATGGCAAAAACAACTGTCAACTATTTAAGCGAAATAAGATTTGTTAGAAATGGTAGAACTATGACAAACATATCAGATCAGCCATATGTCTGGGTTACGATCATGGCATCATTACAAGCCAAAAGAAATAATTCATTCCACTTTCAAAGAACATCTTTTGATGTCACACATACATCTTTGACATAGATACTATTTGAATATAAAAGTGAGTACAAGAGATTACAGCTCAGTCGTGTATCTGACATAAACCTAATAGGTCTGATGAATATTAAAAATGATACTTGAAAACAATTAAATAGAACATCTAAATTGATTATTTTTTTCTTCTGAATATCTTACATAACATGAAAGCTCTACGCTTTTTATTTGTATTGTTTTTGTGTAGTCTTCTCTCGAAGGATTTATTTTAGCATTAAACAAATAAATAAACAAACTCTTGGTGCATGTGTTATCCTGAACTCTAACATGCACAGAAACAGTAAAAAAAGTCCATTATTAGAACCTTTGAGGTTTTGGTGAATTTCAGCTTCTTGTACAACATCCAGAAATAACTGCAAACAAAACACTTCTCAAATACCGTGTGTACATTTTGTAAAACAAAAAAAATTTACATGGTTTCTTAATATTAATTTTAATAAAAGAATGACTTAATGGATTTCACTGAAGAGCTATGCTCTATTATAAGTAACAAGAATTCTGCTTTTTATTGAAGAATTTTAAAGAATTCCTTTACAGTTTAAATTTTGTATGAAATATTTTTTTCCCTGTGATTAAACTAGAAGGAACATTGATTAGGGCAATGATTAAATTCTACTTTGCAGCATGTTAAACTTCTATAATGCTGAACATTATGATCTGCTATATTTTTAAATAAATATGCATCACCTACATTTAACACATTAGTAAGTAGAGGAATTTGATTTAAAGTTTATAAACACATAGAATTTCAGAGAAAAAGATCACCCCCCCCCCCGTATTGCAAAAAGTTCTGCAAGTTTATTAAATTGAGATGCTGCGATATTTTTTCTGTTTATTAAAATAA
The DNA here is from genome assembly GCA_000611955.2 of Stegodyphus mimosarum. Taxonomy (NCBI): domain Eukaryota; kingdom Metazoa; phylum Arthropoda; class Arachnida; order Araneae; family Eresidae; genus Stegodyphus; species Stegodyphus mimosarum. The sequence continues at coordinate 9,195 of KK116134.1, forward strand.
ACCCCCCCGTATTGCAAAAAGTTCTGCAAGTTTATTAAATTGAGATTCTGCGATTTTTTTTCTGTTTATTAAAATAAAATAATATCAAACACACAATATACTTTAGCATTAGACCTGCTTAAAATAAAAAGGTGTTTGGTTAAAAAAAAAAAAGGGAGATGGGGGAGAAAGAAGGAGATGCTGAATCAAAAGTTTAAGGCAGCTGTAAATAATATATGTTGGTGGAGGACATTCACTTGCCAGAATGCAATAAAATTTAGGTAGTCTGTATTTTAGGGTAGCCCTCAGATTATCGCCAAGTTGTTGTATAAGGTATTTCTCCTACCTTCGTGGTGTAGTGGTCAGCACGCTCGGAGCGTATTCAAGAGGTCTGTGGTTGAGTCCCGAAGATAGCATTGCTTATTTTTTACATCTCCTACATCGAAATAACCTAATGTCTCTACAGTGGAACCCGAAAAAAAAAGGTGGTGGATAATGATTCTCCACCACTAGGATTTGAAATTGGGACCCCTAATCCTCAGTTGCCCTTTAAAAGGGAGAGTATATAAGGTATTTCTCCCGCCTTCTTGGTGTAGTGGTTAGCACACTTGGTGCGTATTCGAGAGGTAAGTGGTTCAAGTCCCGGCAAGGGCATTGCTCATTTTTCACATCTTCAGCATCAAAATAACCTGATGCTTCATTTATGGTAACCTGAGTATTTTACAGTGAATGGTATGGAAACCCTATTGTGATGTGATCGCAGTGATTCTGACTGTTGGGAAAATATTTCTCTGGGCTTATTTACTTACTGGATATTGGTTAGGAAGTATGTTGCTTATTTTGTGCTTTACATCGTAAAATGCCTGCACTTAGTACGATTATCCTGAAGTTCCTGTATGCTTTGGAATGAATGGGAAACAACACATTGACTGACTATTGTGTAAATGAAGATTTAAATGGGTTTGTTCACCTCTCAGTATATTACGCAGTAAGATTTAAGGATTTCGAAACCAGAGCTCACATCAATGGATGGTATGTGGGGTGTAATAAAAAGGGATTTTCAAAAGAAATGCCACAGGCAGTCCGGCAGTACAGAGGATATATTTTTATTTCTGTGAATTTATGTGGTAATAGCAGTATACAGATTCTAGCTCAGACAATGTTAAACAGTTTTTGGATGCTGTTAAGGAATTCTATGTTTGACATACTGAAGACACAGAAATTTCTAAATAAGTGGAAAAGAGACTTTGGCCCAAATGCACTTTAGCCCACTGCTTGGCGGCGATTGTTTTTGAATGAGCAATAAACGCGCCAACATGGGTAACTCCGTATATCCGCGAACATGGCTGACTGGGTATTTTGAAGCTATGGAAACATGTAGTTTTCGCGCATGCGTATTTCCTATTTTATAAAGAACGGTTTTATTGGTAATGTGAGATGACGTAGCGGTTTATTCGAAATTCTTACGTGTTAATTTAAGTAATTATTTCAGTTGTCGTTGTATTCTTTGAATGCGGTGTTTTTGTGTTGAGTGTTTGCTATTTTCGTACCTTATATTTCGTTAAATACCGAGTCGGTATGGATTTAGCTG
>KK116134.1:10780-21769 GCA_000611955.2 Stegodyphus mimosarum
GCACAATGTACGCAACGTGCACAAATGAACAAAATAAGCTAAAATAACGAAAATAAATTACAAGAAAATGCCATGTGCACAGCGTTCCTTTTAAACTTAAAAAAAACTTCAGCGAATTGCACAATGTAGGCAACGTACACAAATCAACAAAATAAGCTAAAATAACAAAAATAAATTACAAGAAAATGCCATGCGCACAGCGTTCCGTTTTAACTTAAAAAAAAAAAGTCAGCGAATTGCACAATGTACGCAATGTGCACAAATCAACAAAATAAAAAAATAAATTGCAAACAATACCAGCGTTCTGTTCTTCAGCTGAGCCAAATTATAAAATATACATGTACATTCACTCACCTCTCTCAGCATCACAGCTAAATCCATAGCGACTTAGTATTTAGCGAAATATATGTACGAAAATAGCAAACACTCAATAGAAAAACACCGCATTCAAAGAATAAAACGAGAACTGAAATAAGTACTCAAATTAACACGTAAGAATTTCGAATAAACCGCTACGTCATCTCACATTACCAATAAAACCGTTCTTTATAAAATAGGAAATACGCATGCGCGAAAGCCACATGTTTCCGTAGCTTCAAAATACCCAGTCAGCCATGTTCGTGGATATACGGAGTTACCCATGTTGGCACGTTTATTGCTCATTCAAAAACAATTGCCGCCAAGCAGTGGGCTAAAGCGCATTCCAACCAATTGGAATATTATAACCATTTTCACAAATCCTTTCTTTTAGTAAAAAAACTATAGCTTCCTTTTTAGTTGATGGCAGATTGAAATTAGTAAGCATAAAAAATATTTACATTAAAAACCACAATAATTTAAAAGTGAAAATTTTATTAGCCAAAGAAACAACTACAAGCATGCACGAAAAAAAAAGCAGACTGGCAACTATCAAAGAATTGTTATATTCTAAAAGAAAAAAATTTTACACGCCAAAAAAATGTGAAATACAAGGTTAAAAAAAATCTTCATATTTTATAAGTAACCAGAAAAAACATATATGCAATGTTTACAAACTATAAATGCATGTTTCTTCCAAATGCACCCAATCAATTTCTCGCCAAGGCCGTTTTAAGACAGAAGGGGTTGGATCCTAGCAGAGTCCACACCCTTGGCGCGAATGATTTTGGTTGGCGATAATTGCGCCAATCTTGGTAACCCTACTTTGATTAATAGGAAGTCAGTATTTCCTTTTTGTACAGCGCAGATTAGATAACATGTGTTTCCATTTTTGTTATTTCCTTGTTTTATTTTGATTTAAAATTAAGTTTATTGAAATTATAATTTTTTTATGTTTTAATTATGTTTTGGTTGCTATTTTACTTGGGAGAGTGTTGCACATAAACAAGAATAGCACAAAAAAAAAAAAAAAACAATTCAAGAGTTGGAAGTATGGCTGCTTGTGTGAGCGAGTACACATCAGAATTTTTTACTTTGTTGAATGCGAAAGGTAATAAAAAATTTATTCAATGGTGTATGAAGGAAGATTTGATTGCTTCGAATTATGAATGTCCTAAATGTAATGAGCAAATGGGATTATACGAACAAAAGAGTTCTGTTTTGGATGGATTTGAATGAAGATGTCGGAAAAAAGGTGTGAATGCACATGATGTTTGTAGAAGTATAAGAAAGAATTAGTAGTTTTCCAAAAGTAAGTTAAGTATGTATGATATTTTGCGTGTAACTAAAATGTGGTTTGGAAGATGTATGAATGATTATGTTGTGAATGAATTGAAACTGAATAAGAATACAGTTGTTGATTGGTTTATGTTTTGTCGAGAGGTTTGTATGTAGATTGTGAATGATAGTATTTTTTATTTTAAATATATTTGATTAATTTCTGTAATGTTTATATATATTTTCATTACGCATCCACCTTATCCCGCTATATTCACTTGCCGCCATTGTAAGTGCTATTTTTTATCTTAAATATATTTCATTAATTTCTGTAATGTTTACACATATTTTCATTACGCATTCACCTTATCCCACTGTATTCACTTGCCGCCATTGTCGTTTTCGCTTGGCGCCATTTCGTTGTGCCTTGGCGCATTTTTTTCGGTTTGTCGCCAAGGGTGGGCTTTCCTAGGATTTTACCAAATCGCCAATTTTCGACAAGGGATATCCTGAAATATATTTTTCCTGAAAATTTACTCAGTTTAGTTGAGCATTTGCATATAAAAGAAGTATTTTTAATTTTAAGTACACTGTTCTTGATTACAGTGCGCATAACGCAGAAATGATTATGATAATTATTTATAAGAGTTTTTTTTTGTTTCGTATATGAAATAATAAAAGCTTGGTGATGAAACGTGCAGTGCAAGATTAATAGTAAACTGAAAAAAGCAAATGTAAATGAGGAATATTAAAGAAAAATTTTAGCAAGCTTTACGAGTTTTTTTTCCTTTTCCCATTTTTCTAAGGCAAAATACTTTTTTTCCTCTTACTTTACTATGTTAATATTTTGAAATGATGATTAGCTCATGAATGAATCATTGAAACTAATATAATTTTGTACTTTTATTTATTTTATTTATTTAGATTTTTATTTTTTGTGACAGTAGCTGATATGTGTGTTGATTCTATGAATTTTACCGGATTGATTTCTTCATAGTATTCTATACCATCATAGCATTCTTCAAGATAAAAATTCACATTCACATACAGATTAATATTAAATTATCATTGTAATTAGTAACACATAGTGAATAATTGAAACTTATGTAATTTTGTCTAAATCTTTTCAATTAACTACATTAAGGCAGATACCAGCACAAAAGAGTCCCATACAGCAACATCACACTTTCACACTTTAATACTCATACTTTTTTATCACTAATTCTACACTCATATGTTAAAGCAAAAAAAAAGGGGGGGAGACAGCTATAAATAATATATGTTGGTAGAGAACATTCACTAGCCAGAATGTAAGAAAATTTAGGTAGTCTATATTTTAGGGAAAAAATAAAATGAAACTGATACTAAGAGTTATGAGCATTTGAGAGCAAAAAATAAATGAATAAATATAAATAAAAAAAGATGAATAAATTTCAACAAAAACTGCCAAAGTGCTGAAAGTGATCACTGTCTTCCCTCTCTTTCAATATATGCTTTCACCTTCTTAAATGCCTCTAGCTACCTCCCATAATCTCTTTAAAAATGATTTTTAGTTAGGACAACATTCAGGTTTTGTTGCAGTGAACATATTTATAGAGCCACAAGAAAAGTTCTGGTAGAACCAAGTTAGATCTCAACTGCGACGTATGTCTAAGGCTCTGAAGCTAAAAATTCATATAAAAAAGTTATAGTTCTGTAAACACATAATAAGCTCCATCATGTTATAGTGGACAATTTTCATTCATCTTCTTTCAAAAGTGTAATGGAGTTACATTATTGATACTGCATTAAAACATATTAAAAAAAAAGGATTACAGATACATTGAATGGTCTTGATAAATTAAAAAAATGCTTCAAATGATGCCAAAAAAAAGTTATCAAGCATAAAGACGATACTGGTCACAAATGAAAAACTACATTCGAAAGGAATTTTTCAGTTCCGACACACCTTTTAACTACGGTATGCTATTTTCTAAACTGTGTAACATATTTATAAGTAAAATGTTGCAGAATTAAAAAAGTTCAGAAAAGATTAACATATTTAATAATTATTGACAATATATATATCAATAAAAAAAAACTGCCTCTACTTATAAGAAAGGCAAAATTCAAAAAACTGAGAGCTTTCATAAGACAGAAATAATAATAAATGATCAACTTCAATTACATGTAAATAATTTTAGTAATTTCTGAAAATTCTTGACCAAAATGTGTGAGACATGATTTACAAAATAAGTATTTCTAGACTAAACATAAATATGCAAATATCTTAAAATATTCCATTTCAAAATGTTACTCCATAGTCTTCACGAAAATTTCACTGCCTTATTTTATATAGAAAGATAAAATTAAGATTTCAACAAAATTTATTATCAGATATCAGATACATATAAAAATTTGAAAATCTGAAATGATGATCTTCCCTGCCTTACCTACAGTACCTGCAACAAATTTCTGATCATTTTAATGTTAGTTTTAGCAAGCAATGGAAATGAATAGATGGTATTTGATGGAAGCTTCAAATATTCCTGTATTCCATGCATGGATAATCCAATACCACTTAGAAATAAAGCTTCTGGGCGTATTGATATTGCAAAATATGTGGCTGCAGTCACTGACAACTTCTAAAAGGTGATGAAATATGGAAGAGAGAATTATGCAGATCTTTCAGTTTTTGATGTTCGTGTAGCAGGAAAAAAAAAAAGGAATAGCATTAAATGCTTTTTCAATAAATGTGTATTTGTTTTTCATTTTTACAACATGCTGCAATGTATTTATAATTTCTACATTTAAATAAATGATGTTGCAAATTTTGAATTTTGCACCTCAGGTTTGGTTTATTTAATTATGGCAAAGTTTTCCTATCTAATGGGAGAAATGCTTTCATGAAGGGCTTTCCTAGAAAAACTGGTTGGTATATGCATTATACATACGGTGACCATATTTTTTCGGAGAAAATAAAGGACACTTGTAACGTGACATGAGGGGGGGGGTTATGGTAATTTAAATTCGTGCTCAATAATTTTGTGTTGGGGGTGGGGGTTTGTGCGTTCGTGTGACGTCACAAATGTTAATTTGGGGTCTTCCAAGGTGTGACAAATTGTGACATGGGGATTGTGGATGGGCAGGGTCAAAATTATCCCAAATATTGCGATCATTTATGGACGCCTCCTGATAAAAAAAAACTCCAAAAAACTTAGTAATTCAAAAGGTTTATTAAAACAATAGAAGCAGCCATTAATATGTTCAACGAGTTTTAAATAATGTAATATGTAAATATAGGATATTAAATAATTTATTGCTCATACTTTCCAGATGTATGGATTTTTCGCAAAAGTGCCGGTTCACGCTTCAAAAAGTCGTGAAATTCAAGGCAATTCATTTCAAAGTTAAATTTTACAGCTATGCTGGCTTGTAATGTACTAACACTTAATTGGGTTTTGTCACTGGTCCACATATTATTTACTAATGAAAATATTCTTTCGACGGGAGCATTAGTTCCAGGTAGACATAAAGCAAACTCAATGAGTTTACAAGTATTGTTGAAGGCAATATGATTCGCTTTAAAGTGATTAAATATCTCCACCCACCTTAGGTGGCAGGATTTGCTGTTTTGCCTCCATTCGTCAATTTTTTCATTGGTAATGTAATTTTTTACGAGGGTAATTTCGTCAAATAATTCACCGTCGGATATTTCGACCGAACATTGTTCTGATATGAAAATGTAACTTGCCTCCACCTTCGACCACACAGGGACTTCTCGCAAAGTGATCCATTCAAAAACTTCTGCTTCATTGAAACACATGTCCCAATTGCTTAGATATTCAATGCATGTTTGATAAAACGTGCAAGCTTCAGAGATAAACTGTGTAGATTGCATATCTTGCACTTTTGATAACGTTTTCTTTATCACTATTGGAACAAACTTCTCATTTTTTCTTGAATTTAGCTTAGTTTTTAATTCCTTAACAAGTAACGATGTTTCACACATTGAAATATCTAGACCTTCAGCCTTCAAAATATATTGATGAAACATTGACGCTTGATTATGAACAAAAAATAACCATTCCTCTGATAATTCCCCATTGAAAAAAGTTTTAAGTATTGTTGGGCATTTATCCCGATTTAAAAAGTAAGCCTTTAAGGGTTCAAATAGTTATAAAACTCTATCCAGTGCTGGCAGAAGAGTTAACCATCTTGTTTTACTGTAGCCAAGTAGCTTTTTGTATTGGACCTCTGCCTCATCACAAAATTGTTTCAATATTTCTACTCGTATTGCGTAAATATAGAAATGTGAGTAAATTTTTACCAATACCATTTCAATATCTATCGGAAGGTAATCGACCGCAGTGCTGATGCAATTATTGAATATGTGGGCTGCACAATTAACCCCAATCAATTTCTTTTTGCTCGATTGTTGCATTTTGTATAAAACATTGTTTTTTCCTCTTCTTTGAGAACCACCAAAATTAACATTTGTATTATCCGCGCACAAGGCTACCAATTTCTTGGTGGCCCCAAATTTCTCCAGCGATTCATTGATACAATTTGTCAAAATATCGGAATTTTCACCGGGAAGCTGTTTTATATTCAAAACTTTTACTCTAACTCCAAAATTGGGTAAAAAATATCTGACGAGAATTGTACATAATTTGGTGTTGCCATGATTCGAACAATCAGAATAAATGGTGATATAATTTGTTTCGCTTAGGTCACTTTTGATCGCTTCAAATGAATATGGGGCGAGGACATTGCAAATAATTGATTCCGTTTTTGTCCTTGCGCAAGAATATTTTTCTTCGAAACACTTCTTAATTAATTTGGAGGAGCAGTCACTAGATCTAAATGAATAATTGTGTTGAACTGAATGATAACACCACGATGCTTCTTTTAGGGCTAACGCGTTTTGGGTGTCATTATCTCTTTTATTAACAAAACATTCATTTAAAGATTTGCTCGTCAAAACCTGCCTATCCGCATCTTTATGTTTTGAAGTTTGACGATGCTGATTAATTGCTGATCTGCCGCTATTTGCAATGTTGAAAGTGGCTAAACATTTACTGCATCTGACATCGCTATCCGATTTTCCTTTTTTTATGAAAGGAAATTCTTCCTGCAATGCTTGGTTGAAAGTGCACTTTCTTTTAGGCGCCATGAATGGTAAAAGTCAAGATTTCTATAAAATTTAGTTAGATAATACCGAAATATCAAAACTGAAAATACAAAGCAAACTTACCTAGGAGCTAGGACCAGGGTAAGTCATAAATTGATTACCGTTGAGTAAACTAAAAGCTGTAAAATACAATATTTGGGTAACATTGAACGAAGGACGTGCCGCGCGCACAAACCGTAGAAGGAGAATGAACACAAAGATTAAAGAAACTAAGCAGCAAAGCTGTATGTAAGTAAAGCATCGGCACTTCAATAGGAGAAATTGCGCTTCGTAACGACCACAGTGCTCGTAGCGGTGGCGATGTGGAAACACAATCAGTAAAACTGCGCATGCTCCTTTTCTTTTCAGTCATTGGTTGTTTCGATTTGGTTGTTTGTTTGATTCTACCGAAATCGTGTTAGCTTCTAACGTGCTTTGGTTGTGTTATTTATAACTTATTAATTTTGTACTTTTTAATTACAAAAGGCTCTTTTCAGAACCAATTTTTATATAAAATTTTCTCTAATGGCGTATCGATACTGTGGATTTAAGGATTGCAAGAGTAAGATTTCGTCGAAATCTGATGGAATACATTTCTACACGTTTCCTTGAGACGATGCGTACTTAAGGAAGTAATAAAGAACAGTTTTAGGATATGTATTGTTGAAATTAAAGGTAAAAAAATCTGATAATTAAAAGAATTATTCCCTATATTTTATAATAACGCAGGTACAAGTTTTAAATAATATTTTTAAAATCTTTTTTTTATTCCCTTTCAGAAATATTCAGAGAAAGTTATGTACTATTTAATGTATTTCACTATTAAAATAAAAAGAGCGCTAATTTGAAATGAACCGAATTGAGCATTAATTACAAATTGACTTATATTTTTTTCATTTGAAAGATGCCTCAGAAGCTAAAAAAATCATGTCATATTTGAGAAAGTATTTTAGGTAGAAGCTCTGTAAGTGGAGAAGAAAGAATGCATAATTTTAATGTTAATAACAATAAACTTTGTATAAAAATGTATTCTTTTCGTATACTTAGGACTCTGAAATACTGTACAAATAGAAAATATATACATTTATATATACAATTACGACGCAACTGCAAAATATTTACATCCAATCGTGTCAAAACTCATTGTGGCCTCGCCATCTTACTTCCAACCTCCATGACGTCACCTCCATGAGGAGGGGAAGAGATTTAGTTTACATCGCCACCACTGCAGTGGATTGTCGCTGCAATTTGGCGTCATGTTATAGTATGGGAGTGTCGACGCTTTACTTACATACAGCTTTGCTAAGCAGTCCCTAATTATGTGGTGGTGGTACCAACGCGAGAAGCAAGCATTGCTCCGGCCCGACTGCGTATTTGTCAGCGTACGGCTCAGCTGGCATTTAGAAAAATACGTTGCGGGTGCTCCGATCTAGAGTTGCAGAAAACCAATTTGAGAAATTTGATTTTGCGACAATTTCTCAAAATAAAAGACAATATGCTTATTTCAGGAAATAAATAAAGTTAGAGGACAGAGCCTTCAAATAAAGGACTGTCCTCTGAAATAAAGGACGTCTGGTCACCGTAATTATACATGGGAAAACCCATAAAAATACCCATGCAGCCAGCCTATTTAAGAGGATTTGAACACAGGACTAAACTACCAGTGTTCAGTAACTTTAATGTTTGGCCGCTGGTGGGCAATATCACCCGAGAATTTTTTTTTTTTATTTTTAATTTGAGAATTAATAATTTAAGAAAATTATTTTATTTTCCAATGCTTAAGATTACAGGAAGAGATATCTAAAATTTTCATTAAAAAAAGCTTTAACATTTATCCAAAAAAGATTTTTTTTAGGCAACCTGTTGCAAAGACCATTTTATGTTGGCACACATGTATACATATGTGCCAACATAAAATGAACAAATTTAATAAAAATGGTAAAGGAACTTGCATTCACGTAAATATGCACAAACACTTTATATGTTTGCATAGAAGAATCAGGCTGCAAGTAAATCAATGGAACTAATTCTAGGGAATACTTATCAGGAGAATTTTTCTACAGGAAGCTTGTTTACACTATAAAAAAATATGTAAAAAATGGTAGGAATAACAACAATACCAACATAGGTGAGACTGGAAATCACATCAATAATGCAATTCCCATTTCACTGGCACAGCCAAAATGGGGTGGAAAAAGTGTTTCTGAATGCAAATGAATCAAAGGCCAAGCATCTAATTTGAATTCTAATATTTAAATTCTCTGACAGGAATGTAAATTTAAAATTAATTATATATTTCATACTATCAGATCATAACTAACTTTTTATGACAGTAGAAACTCTGAATCTATGCATACTGATTTGATTTTATGTGTATTTGCAACAGAACGAAGATGCGTATAAAACACATCAACTACTTCATTTATGGAACTTGTATGCAAAACTCTCCAAGGGAAAATATTACATAGACGGTCGTCTTAACAAAATCATGGCCCTTACCTATATCAACGCTTTCAACAAAAATAAATTTTCTAAAATAAGGGTCTCGATATATGCGGAGCCACCAGGCAATGCCCATACGTTAATAAGTCCATATACACTAAAATATACATATACATATATATATATAGATAAGAGTATAATTACAAATCATGTTTTCGGGGTTAAAAATAACAAACAGCAAATTACAGTAATAACAAAAAATTACAGTCTCCACATTACCAAGATATTTTACCAATTTTCACAAACTGAACATCGTATAAAGCATACTTGTCACTTCTTTTGAGAACAGTTAACCAAGAAATACATTATTCGGTTTAAAAAAGAACACAGTGAATAAGCATAACGTAAAACTGTAACTCATATGCATTTAATGGTGAAGTATTAATTAATGTAGCACAAATGTACAAAGTTCTCTCATTTAAAAAATAAAATTATCATTATAATTTGTGACTTGAATACGGCAGAAGATAGCGCATCTGCCGACTTAATATTAAAGAAAATAAGTAGAACCTAGTAAAAGAGATATAAAAATTTACTCTCTCACCTCGTTTAAGTACTTTGGTTTCAAAGTTAGGTCTTCAACCGCAACTAAACATTTCAGCATACCTCGTAAACATTCACACAAACAAACCTTACGTATAAGCCGAAAACACAAATTATGGCGTTTTACTAGTTGAATCGTTGCCAGATATTTGAAACGTCCATAGCAGCTGGACTTTAATTTTATTAAATTTTTTTCCTGATTCATTAATCTTTTCTTCTTTTATAATATAACAACTGCAAAACATAAAGAATTCCACGATTATTTTTCGTTATTTAAGCAAAGGAACTAGTTAAATAAAATAAGTTAAAGCAATTAAATTATACCAAACATTAAAATTAAATTAAATTATATAAATATTATGTCTGCAAAACGATTAATGATACATGAAATAAGTTCTAATAAACTATTCTGTGTTTTTTTAAAGATTTTGCTGATGATATGATATTAGTTAGTTCATTAAGTACTTAAAATATTGTTACTGAAATTTGGAGTGCTAATACACGGCATCTTTTAAGTTTTCTCTTTTAATTTACTAAGAAAGAATTAAAGAGTATTACTATAACTTACTGCATGCTAAGAATGCGAAACATTTTTTAATTTTCAAAAAACAATTATATTATAAAATTATTACTGGGTAACCTAAAACGTTCCTTGCACAAGGTACTCCGTTGATGAAATACAGTATGACTCCATATCATGAGCGGCCACTGAAAATTTTCCAAGGCGGAATTGAGATAAAAAAAATTATATCAAATTTTATTTTCTTACTTAACTTGGAGATTTTCAAATAGATTATAGTTTATACTATTGCATCACTAGAAACGTACATATAATACACCTACACTAATACAATAACTCAATTTCATTCGAATGCAGGCAGAATATTCCATTGCTCCTCCGATGGAGACCATGTTCTATAGTATAAAACTCTATTATAACAAAATTAAATGTGTTAAACGTCTTAAGCTCATATTAATTGTTTCTGCTTTGCATTGTACAGAGTTAAAACGGAAAATATAATTGCAAAACGTAATTTCTTTTTTCCTTCACTGAAGATGGTAGCATAAACTAAAGTTTCCTCTTCCCTCCCCTTTGTAGTATTAACTTAGTAAATTTTTATGTTTACTAAATATTATTATTATTATTGTTATTATTA
>KK116136.1:0-11813 GCA_000611955.2 Stegodyphus mimosarum
GTTGTCGTCCTGTAACAGGAAAGCATCACCTATTGCCCCGGCATATGGGCGCCCATAAGCATCCAGGATGTCATCTCTATAACCTGAGCATTCACGGTTCCCCTTGGAAAGACATGGAGGTCTGTGCATCCATCCAAAGCAATGCCATTCCAAACACGATACTGCCTCTTCCGTATGCATTTCTTTCAAGGATGTTTGACGGATGATAACAGATTCCAGGTTCTCTCCATATCAAATAACGCCTACTGTCGTTTTCTAGACTAAACCTGGACTCATCCGTAAAGAGAACAGCCCACCATTGATCAGGCGTACAGTGAACATGTTGTCGTGCCCATTGCAAACGGTCCCTCCTATGGCGTGACGTGAGCGTCACGCAAATGGTTGGTCCCTTCGCAAAAAGACCGCCTTCTTGAAGCTTTCTACGCACAGTTGACGTTGACACCAATCTTCCGGTGGCTGCAGCAAGGGAGGATCTAAAAAGAGTCGGAGAAGCGGTTCTATTCATGCGTGCACATAATGTCAAATATCTGTCATCGGCACTCGTCGTAGCAGTTGGCCGTCCTTGGCTGAACCTCCTAGAGGCCGAATCTGTGGTTTGAAATTGCCTCCAAAGTCTATGAACACAGAAGGACTCACATTTAGCCAAATGGTCACTTCTGTTTGACTTTGTCCTGCCTCTAGTCTCCCAATGGCTCTGCAGGGCTCTCATCGTAGTTCTGCAGGGAAATGATGCTTGGAGGTCATTGTTATGAATTGGCTATCTCAGATTTCTGATGTCACTAACACAGTGAAATATGTGGGCTTGCTCTCAAACATGGACTTTTATGCTCCTCGCAGATGATGTATTCTGAACGCAGCGTCACTAATTTGCATACTTCAGTTTTACTCATCTACTCTTACTTGACAACATATTCAAAGTTCACACGGTTTGGCTTATTTTTGAGGGACCTATCACTATTTTTTGTGATTTTTCCTTAATTTATGATAACCAGTGTAGTTCCATTTCTTTTCAGAAGGTAAAGCTTATTTAACTTAGTTACATTTAATTAAAGATCTGATTTTAAAGAAGATTTTCTTTGACTTTGAAACAGGCAAGTGATTCGGAAACCCTTCTAAGTTATTAATGCGATTTGTAAAATCTTAAGCAGCACTTTTGCCTAGTTACTTAGTCAGAAATAAATAGATGCTTCGAAGAATTACTGCTAGCAAACGAAATGTTTAAGGAACCGTAAGCGATATTAAATGTTAGAGGCGAAATATTATTTCATACTTAACGGTGGAATCATTTGATTTAAATATTTTGCGCAATACTATTTTAATACCATTATATTTACTGCAGACTGAGATCTGATAGTGAGATTATAAGAAATAGGTTTAAATAAAATATCAACTGATTTCGAGTTTGGAAAAAGTACAAGCCAAAGGAAAATAATTGCAGAAGCATAAAATATCAAATACATTTCAAGTAAGAGAATTTTAAGTGAGAAAAACGCATGAAATAGCCACCATAGTAAATTTACTCAACGTGAAATGTGCATTCCCATGTGGAAGAAAATCTCATTTCTTGGAAAAGTAAAGAAAGTTTAAATTTTAAACACAAAATTTGTTTTAAGATTTAAAGGAAAATAGCTAAACATTAATCTGAATATTTAAAAGAATATAATTTTTATTTTACTAAATATAAAGTCTGGTGCAGTCAGCGTAGCTCTTTCCACGTATTTATTTTTAACATCGGAATCAAGAAACTGTTATTCTCATTTAAATTATCTGAAATAAAAATAAAGATTTCTATGTATGATAAATATTCCCAATTCCATTAAACTTTTATACACTGCAGAAAAGGAAGCCAAAATATCCTTTGATCAGAAGCTTTTAGCACACGTCGCAAATAGAAGTTATTTTAGCTCTTCTTTCTGGTATTGTATATTTGCTTTTGACTTCACATTTTAGTTGTGTTAGATGAAACGCCAGAAAGGGGATGGCCATATCTTTTAGATAATTAAGAATCTATGATCAGAGTTCATGAATGCAGAATTCTACAGCACAATATAGTGGATTCTTAACTGTGGCTTTGTGTGCCGGAGTGAATTCTAAGCCTGAACACTTGAGCTAGTCGTCGATGCTAAGCATTTGTTAAAAATCCTCAATCCTTTATACAGGAATTGATGCTTAGGGCGGAATTAAAACTTTCACTGGTCTTGGTAAACCTTTATACATGCGAATTTGGTATGGAAACATGGAGAAGTTTTGGCATGGGACCCGGTGGGGCTTCATAAAAAGCCTAGATACAGAAGCGCCGAACTGTTCAGAGGAATGTTCCGTGACCAGCTTCAAAGAGCATCGAATACAAACAGTATCCTAAACAAAGCAGTTGTGCCCATCGAACGCGCGCACTAGATCGTAAATCATCAGTTCTTAGAATAGAGCAGCAAAGAACATGAGAATATCAGACCTTTAACAGCATCCCAAAGGCACAACGTTATTGGCTACGTGAAATATAAAGGTTCAGACACAAAATTTCCGGACCAAGCAATTCACACAAAAAATTTTTAAAAAATCAGGGACTTTAGTCATCTGACTCATACAACATTCATATTCTCGCGTTTGCTTACTTACTTACTAAGCGAATCAACTGTCGCTTATACAGTATCATATTTCAGCCACCAGCAAATACGAAATCGCAGATTTCCAAAGAATTGCACGTTACGTTTTGCCTTTTTACGCATGCAAAGACCAAAGAAAATTATAAAATTCTAAATAACTTAATTTTTTATATTGTACTGATTTTATTTAAAATGAAATCATTGTAACAAAGAATTTCTGAGATTTGTTTTTATTCGTATACATGCTACTAGGATGATTCAAGACAAGGATATCGTGTTAGAAAGAATTATGAATTTAAATCTGAAGAAAATTTTTCATACTTTCTTTAGAATTGATGTTAAGCCTTACATTCACTTATTTTTCTAAACATAATATCGATTCTGAAAACTTATTTTCTTTCATCTTCCTTAAACTGATATCAATCCTGGAAAGTTCCTTAACAGAAATTCACGCTTGTTCTTTCAAAAATAGAATTATGAGAAGTTATTCATTGTGTTTGATGTGTCTTTCGAATAAATTTTCTTGGAATGCTACCAACTAACTGATATGCTTGCATAGCACAGCTGTGAGTTTTTGCTTGCAAGAAATTAAAGGAAATTAATATTCTGTTTCAGCTATTATTCCCAACATCTTCAAAAGCTTTTTATAATCGATGAAAAATGTTTGCAACATTTTTTATGTCTTTTTTCATTCCTTACTATAACAAAAACTTTTTTAAAGATGAAACATTGTTGATAAAGGAAAACCAAGAAAACACCATGCATCCCCAAAAGTTATGAGAACACACATTAGGCAAATAATATCCAATGTAAAAGAATGATCGACCACTAAACACTAAGCAAAGGAAAAATAACATTCATTGACATAATTTTTACTTTCTGTTGCAGTTAAAGTTGCGTTAGAATGTAAGTATTCAATCGGTAAAAACACTTCTACTAGTCTTTCCTTTGCTTGGTATGCACTGATTCTACTTCATTTACTCAGTAAAGAACACCTAGACTTGTAATGAAGTATTAAATCAATTATATCTAGTATTTATAGACTGTTTGATAGTATCAACAGCAAATAATTAGTATACTATAGATTTTAATATATTGTTGTGGTGATTGACGACAACACTTGAAGAAGAATTAGGACACAATTTACTCGTCAGTATTACACAGGACAGGCGTTGCAATTGTCGAAAAATTACGACCAACACGCTGAAACAATCAGCAACACTGCGTTCAGGCTATCAGGTAATAACGAAGAAGACAGCTTCATTGCAAAGCACTAAAGTACAACTCCCGACTCGATTCGGTTGCTCTCAAGCTAATTTCTGAACTGAAAACACTACCACTGAATTTAAGACGCGTAAAGTCAGTGCATATATAGATTTTATCATAACTTCGAGAACATTCTCTATTGAACTGCTAAAAATACGTTCTAGAATGTTCTCGCTTCGTTTGTGGCATATGAGCGATTTCAAGCTAAATCTGGCAAATTTGCCTTTCCGTGGCACCTTATGGAACTCCTAACCCAGTTTTTTGCGGAAGTTGTCTTACCGCAGCTGGGCATTTCGCAACAATATTTGTTTAATATAAAGGATGATAAGAAATTTTCATAGAAACATTATCGTATATTTTAGGCATAATGTGAAGACAAATAATGCTCAAAGATTGCATAAATTCTTAAATGGCTGTTATTTCAAAAACGAGGCATTGCGAAAAAATAAATAACTTAAGAGAAAGTCATGTTGCTTTTTCTTGCTACCATTTAAAGTAAATTACTAAAGAATGAAGTTCAGTTCCAGCATATCAAGTTCAGTTCCCTTTTATATATTATAATTTTCTTCGGCTCGTCCATCTCTTTTTTTCATCATTAATAAAGTAATTAATAAATAGCCGGATAATTTTACTCCTTAATATTCATCTGCTTCTTATTCAAAAAAGAAGAAGTGATAGAAGAAGATTTATATTCAAACCAAATACTAGTACATCCATTTTCTATTAAGGAAAATAAATAATACGAAATCTGAAGGAAATATAAACTTATATGGCGATTACTATCCACATATTATTCCAATTCATTAAAGTATAAAGTTTCTGGCTGGACAAAAGTGTTCATTTCAGTTTCAGATGCATAATAAAGATAAGTAAGTAGATCATTAATTTCAAATGGAAAAGCTTTTAGAGCCCATAATCTTCAGTGTTTGAGTTTCAGTATATACGTGATTATACAAAGTTAAATAGAAAAAAAAATTAAGCCTACACTTTCTTTGTCCTGTTAATTTTGTTTAACTAATAATATTAAGGAAATGCAAACATTAGGTCAAATAATTAATTAGATGAAAATAGACGTAAAGAACACTCAATGACTACTCAAAAGAAATATTTAAAAATATTGGCATTGGTAATTAATTGTTAAAAGTAGAAAATAAGCAGTAGATTCTAATTAATTACTAATTTGCTGTTTATGAAATAGGTGTATAATTTGAGTAGTAACGTTATTTTGATGATCTGAAGTTGAATGATAACTCCTAAAATAATTGATAGGGAATAGATTTAAGCGCAAAAGGGGTATTAGTCTCGAAATGAAATCACTATAAATGCGTCTTTTCAATTTTCATTCGAGTCTGTTGACATTCGTCATGATATAAGCTATTTGAAATTGAATCATTTTGCTGTGTATTACAAACAAAGCTGTCTGAAAGCAATTAATGCATTTCTCAAGAATACTTATATTTCACTTTTGAGGAGATTGATTTTAACAATAAAAATGCAATTAATTTATGATCCATCTGATTAAAAATATCCAATATTTTCATAGAATGATCTTAAGCATTTTTTATTACTTATCACATATTTTATAAAAATAAAATGAATTTTTGATTTACGAAGTCAACGATTTGAAAGCGAGCAGTGGCAACACTGTACGGAATGAAACCGTTTTATCTATAGAGCAAGAGATTGTCTGTTCGACTGTTTTTAAATATTTTGTGATTTTGCTGTTGAATTGAATTTTATGTGGCGGAAGTTCGATGAAGATGATATTTATTAAATAAAGTTATCATAGAAAACGTTAATAATAAAAAGACAAATGTTTTGTAAAAAACTGAATAGTGTTATGATGAACATAGAAAAGACAGAAAAACTAGAAAAAGAAGTGTGCTAGCACTTAACACTACATCCCGAATTCTAAATACATGCTGCTATGCAGTTTTAAAATTTTTGAGATTTATTATTGAACTGTATATGGTGTAATTGCGAACAAAAACGGTGCTTAATAATAAAGCTGAAGAGACAAAAAAAAAATGGGTCAGCAGGAGGTGAGTGCAACAGCAGATTGGTAAATTGCGAGCTCAGCGAGAATTAATTAGGTATTAAAAAAAGCAATAAAATAAAGAGAACTGAATAGTTTAAGTTGAGAATGAAGTTCCGAAAAGCAGAAGTTGTCTCTCGAGTCCGAAAACGTTCAGAAAACATTGGTGGTCAAGATGCAGACAGATGCTTCGAAGTTACCTGAAGTATATTCCTGTTCTGGACATGATGAAGCACTCAATAAGAATATGCTTAACATCTCCATCGATGCTACCGCAGCTGCATAAAGCACTTGAAGCAGATCTAAATCTCTTTAAACAGCTCTGAAATCTGCCATGCCCACTCAAAAGTTGAGTTATTTTAAAATCTGCAGAAAACGTATCAACTTTGAATCAGCCACAATTTTTTACAGAATAAAAGTTGAACAAATTTCAACAGATGGTGACTCACCTCATGTGACCTGAGATGGGTGTATATCGCAAACGCAAAAAAGCAGTCTTCTAAGAACTTTGATGCACTAAATGCATGCAAATTGGAGTAAATTACAATGTATAAATATTCCGCTAATAAAATAGTGACCGGCAAACCGCGGCTCTTTTGACACTTGGCTTGGCTTTACTACGAAACGATTTCGATTATGTGCTGGCAAGCGGGGTGTCGGGGAGGTTGCCGTAGCTCACGCAGGTTTGGGCTATGCTGCACAAAGAGGGCGGATGCTACTAGTCTACGAGTACTAAAGCACGTCCCTGCCTTTGCATCAGTGTGTACCGTGGCCAGTGCCTGGAGTGCCGAAAGTTCTCAAGCGAGCGACGAAAGCCCACTCGGAGCATTAGGCTGCTTATTTTTTTGACCAGCTATAGATTTCACAAGTATTTCTGGAATTAGCTTCATAAGCTCTTATAGCTTTGCATTGCTGATTTTATTGCTATAGAACGAAACATATTTTAAGGTCTCACCTAAAACAAAGCTACAGAAAAGTGTTTTAAAAAAGGGGACGGAAGACCAAAATCGTGAATTTAAATCTGAATGGGCCGAATCGTTCGTCTTCTTACAAAACTGAAATGACATTCCGATTTCCTTAATTGCCAAGAAAGATCGGTGCATCGCAAGAAATCGTTTTTGGAGAGACACTTTACAAATAAACAAGTGTCACTGTCAATAAATATCCTGCCGGTGATGCGATGAAGAAAGCAGATGAAGAATGTCATGATCCTAGACCAATTCATCTCCGGTTCGTTTTCATCCACTTATGAATGTTATTGGTCGACTCTATTCGCAGAAAATAAATTGGCACACTTATGCAGGTTTAACAATAACATGAACTATATTTTATTGAAGTATATATATATTATCTTTTCACAAAGTATTTTTTCACTATTACATTAAACGCACAACTATTACATTACACCTTTCAGTTCTTGATAATAACAAATCCAACTTCCAACTTTGGAATACAAAAATAAATTCCAAAAAATGTTTCACACGAGCCTCCGTCTTTCTCGCATCAAGCACGTTTTCTTCTTCTCGTAGCCAGATTTTGCTTTCTTTCTGCTTTCAGATAGACAGTTTTTTTTTTCACACGAAAAGGCCGTTGGCTTAATTGTTCTTCCATCATGGCTTGGTTGGTAGCTTCCTCTTACCGAGCACGTGCATGACAAAGAACTTCAGAGAAGTCAAGAAAAATCAAGTTCTGTATTTAATTATCAGATGCAGCCTCCCAACGATGTTCATACTGCAAGTTTTTTATTAGTCAAGAACTTACTAGGCAAACCGAGCACATACGACGAATACATTTAAAGTTATTTAATAAATGCATCCGAAGAACTACTCTGGGATTTCAAGAACAAGACAGAAATTCTTTAAAGAATTGAATAATTACCATGATCTAATAAGACAGTAACAGCCAGAACAGTCAAAATATGTTCGAATATAATCAATCAACAAATCGAAGATCTTAAATTTCCTTCGACTTTATCAGTAATCGTTGACGAATCTTGTGACATAAATGACACAGCACAAATTTCACTTTTTGTTCACTACTGGTTCTAAAGAAGACCACGAGGAGAATATGTTGCAAGTTCTGTCACTGAATGTATAAAGAAATATCATATTCTATAAAACTGTTTCAATTTCGGTAGATCCGGTAAAAAATATGACCGCAGTGAGAAAATATTATGTTATGTTTTGAAGGAAACATTTAATCGCTAGACCTCATTGCATAACACAACAAATACCGCTCTGTACTAAGAAATTTCCAGAAGAAATTTGCAGTGTTATGGAATTAGTAATCAAGCTTTCAACATAGTTTCAGCTACAGCTCTTAATTATTAGCAGTTTAAAGTATTTTTAGTTGAAATTGATGGGGAATATGCTGATCGGCTTTTAAGAAAAAAAGTTTTAAATCGTTTTCGCTTCCTTATTGTTAGAAGGGAAAGCTTTTCTCCTTGAGATAGAGACATCCTTGACTGTCCTGAATTAACGGACGTTTAGTGAGTACAAATATTGCATTTTATGGTAGAGTTTAAGTCTCACCTAAATAAATCGTAATCACAAACAGGAAAAGGAATATACCTTTTCTTATGCTGTAAAAAGGCACTTCATTCAAAAAGAAATTATACGTTTTGGATCAAGTTTTTGAAAGAGAAATGTTAATTTATTTTCCAAGCCAAAAAGATAAATCTGTAATTTACATCTACTATTTCAAACGTACAATTTTAAGTGTGAGGAAAGCTTGTCTACCCATGTTTCGGGAATTCAGAGGTGTTCACTACTGGAGAGCGTTTTGAAGATTTCTTATTTCTTACACATATTTCTCTACCAAAACCCTCTCTAGAAGATTTTCGGCTCACTGCGTATTTTGAGCGCTCTTTTGACATCCTGTATGCTAAAAAATATCTATGCGTTCTCCTAGATTCGAACCTGGGCTCTTAATATAGCAGTCAGCTTCACTAACCACTATACCGGCTAGGGGACAAGGATTTCAGAAATAGTATAGTGACGTTAGCCTTTGTTGAAAACCCCTTAGTGCTGAATAAACAAAATTAAATTTTCTGTGTAATATTGATATTGGCGCTTTTGAAATGCAATTACTGGAGTTAAAAAAACAAGGAATTATGGAGTTCTAAATTTGAAAGACTTGTTGCTCATATGTAAAAACTAAAAAAAGTAAATGTAATTTTAGTTGGCATTGAAGTGGTCAGCATTGAAGGCATTGGACAGGGTAAGACACAATAATTTTCAACATTTATAATAGTACTCCTGACTTATATAATCGGTTAAAATATCTACTATTTGTTGTCCTTTCACTCTTTGACTGTACATATTCATGAGAACAACCTTTCTCAAGCATGAATCTCATCAAAAATCGTCCTTTTGATCCTGCTTGAAATTAAGAATAGTGATATACAAACCTGAGTTAAACAAATTTACAAAAAGAAAATGCAAATTCATTTATCACAATAAATGTGTGAGTCATCATATTTTTATCATAATGCAAAAATGCAATTTCGTCAATAAATAAGATTATTATCAATATGATCTTCAGTCAGATATCATATTATTGTCAATATGATACCTGACTTTATAAAATGTTAGTAGCTAATTTAATCTGACTTCAAAAAAACATAATTCTTCAGAAGAAATTTTGCTTTTAAAAGAAACCTTTATCGTTGTCCTCTAAGATAATATATAAACCATATTACACTGCATCGAACTATAAATTATTTGTCCTAAGAGCAGAATCACAAAACTTTCAGATTCTTGGTTTGATTTCTATTTTTCATTCATTAGGTATTTACTGTGCGATTATAACCCAATTTTAGTACTTAATGAAAGTCCAATTTGCTCATAGGTCCGAGTAAACCCAGCAAAATAAAATGAGTATTACAATAACTTGAGTAAAATCATTTTAAATGCAGTATTTGAAAAGAAGAACAAAACGAATATTCCATTGTATAGAAACATAAGTTTTCATAGGAAAACTGCCATTGTGTCCTATGAAATGAACCTTCGTTTCATTAAAAGAATGATTTCTGCGAGCACTTTTGGACCATAAAGCCGCAGAAATAACAGCGCTTTAACATTTCCTGGACTTAATAATGTGTTTCCTATTTTCATCTCTAATAACGAGCCCTTTTGATTAAAGGAAACCCTATTTTCCAAACATTTCCTTTCAGTGGAATTCCCCATTTCATAATACCATGCATATCCCGGAACTGGATGAAACGTAAGCTATAAATAGAGCAGTAGTAAAGTTATGAATGTTATGCCTAAACAAAGAAATCAAGAGACTTTCTATCAGAGATTAACAGAATTTATGTGTTTATAGTGTTAAAAAAAGTTAAAATTACTCACATAAAAATAATATTTAGCTTTGTATTCAGGAGAAATTTTCGAAACTGACGCTATTAACTTCAAAGAAATTTATCGTTTTTCAGCGGAATAGAAAGGGAAGGGAGGACTATAAATGAAAGAAAATTATTACAGCTGGAAAATGTTTCGCATTTTAAATAGTTAACATATCGTGAATAAAAAAACACGTTTATTACTTCCAAAATTTTATACATTAAACTTAGACAAAGTCGCATATTATCCTTTGTTTCGTGGTTTAAATTTGCTTCAGATGAAAATGCGACTTTTTGAGATTCTCCATGACCATTTCTTCCACTCTGGATACGAAACTATTTAAATTTTTTTCATAAAGCTTCCTTAACAGATTATGAACTGGAAGGTCCAATTCACCAAAACTTTTGGGAACCTTAGCAACTGTGACTTTTGCGACCTCAGAAATAATTCTCTAGTGCCACTCCTTGTTCATTTTTACACTTCATCATCTTCTCCTGCAATCGTTGTAGCCTGGAACCAAAATTTAAAATGCTTGAATATAAGTAAAAATAACCTAATGGAAACAAACAGATGAAAACTTACTGTAACTTGAGAAAAAAATGTTAATGGCTTCATAAGGTCCAACCTTTACCTACTCCAACATTCTACGAACCTTCTCCAACCTTCTACCTCCAACCTTTCAGCATGCCTTCGTGGTGTAACGGTAGCACAATCGGCACATATTTGAGAGGTCCAGGTTGGAATCCCGACGAGCACATTTTTCATTTTTCATGTCGCCTGCTTCAAAACAATTGAATGACTGTATGGTGACGCCCGAAGTAAAAAGTGATGAACAATAATTCGCCATCACCAGGATTTGACGACTTGGTGCCCAAAGATGCCGCTGTGTTCAAGGACTAACTGTATTCGAATTTATTTTTCTGCAGTAGGCTTTGTATTAATTCTCAGCACTGAACAGCTTCGTTGATGTGGGGGTCTAAATACTCAGTGGTTTGAACTGTTACTCCTGAATCTGACAGCAGCACAGCATTCTCGAATTTATAATGTAATATCAATAATTGTTTCAGGGCAATTCTAAAAGCTTCCACCTCACCATCAAATACATTCCGTTTTTTCCCAGAGTGACATAGAAGGTAAAAAGCCTAGAATAACTCCCTCCCCCGAACATGCAGACATTAGATCATCACTCTATGGCCCATGTATAAGCATACACCCAGTTATGATTCCAGTATTTAGTATTAATGGTTTCCAGGTAGAGGCATTTCAGGATTTCTATACGCTCAAATTTGCTGATAGCAGTAGCATAGCTTTAATAGAAGTAGATCTAGCATCTCCAGTAATAAGTCTCATTTGCTTGATTTTGAAAAATTTCCAATTTCTTGAGAACTTGCTGCCTTACCGCTATGAGTTGTTCACAGCAGTATAGGACCAAAGGTAATATTGATTTCTTCTAGGTAATATTAACTTTGTTGCTATACTGTTGGAAACTACCCATAACAAGTATATATACATAACATATATATATGTATATGTTAATCATTCAATTTTCTTTTTATTAATATATAT
>KK116136.1:11836-34796 GCA_000611955.2 Stegodyphus mimosarum
ATATATATATATTAATATAAATTTAATTTTTATTAATATATATATATTTAATAAAAAGAAAATTTAATTCAATAACCAATTTAAAAACTAATTTAGTCATTCCAATAAGTTATATAGATATATCTGTATATGTAATGTAAAACATTCTTATAAACAATGAATACTGTAGAAACAGTTGAAGACGTAAATGGAGAAATGCTAATGACAAAGACGTAGCGATATTGATGGCCTAGAACGTAGCAGACTTAGCAGCCGAAGCAAATTAAAAGCTCATCTTTATTTCAATTGTAGTTAAACACTTTGCAGCCAGAACTCACTGGGCATATTAATCCTACCTGTTTCCGAACAGTTATATTCTAAATATTGTTGCGTTAGGAAGAATAGCATCTTAGCGAGAACAAAGATACAAGCAAGGTGAGCAGTTATCCAGTGCGGAAACTCACAAAAAGAAGTTTCCGGTTTACAAATATATATATGTATGTGTGTGTGCGTGTGTGTGTAGATAATGGCACAAATTATTTTTTATTCTTGGTGGAGATGGTTATTGGTTTAACCCTTAGAAAATCAAAGCCTTTGTTAATATGTGGCTTAAAATACCGAAACGCCCGTCTCCCTCCATAATCTGTCCCGTCTACTTCCTCTCATCACCTCCCCATCCATTAATGCTCAACGAGGGGTGAAGATTTCAAATGACATCCTTTCTACTTCCTAACAAAGAAGCTTCCATCAGCCTTTCAGGAAAAACTGTCTGCAATAAACTGATACAATGCACCTGCTACTGCATACCTTAGGGAGAGGAAAGAAAACAACATTGTAATCGTTGGGGATCATTTAGAATGAAATGTTTCTCGAGCGTTTCTGCCTTTAAAGGGGTAGTTCACAAAGAAGATGCGTAATAGATGGATAGATTTTGGGAAAACAAAAAGAGTTGGATTAATTTTGGATGTGCTGATATTTTTCACGTCTGTGTATTGAATAGAACACGAGCAATGTTTTATATGGATGTAGATTAAAATGAAATTAGTAGTCATAGCAAAGCTTGATTTCTTGTCGTTAACACATTTTATATTTCCATAGACGAAGTTTCCACCCGTACTTATGACAACCGATAGACATGGTGTAATAATGATGAAGAAATATTTTTAGCGTAGTCCGTAATGGACAGCAAACTTGGTAGCCGAGACAGATTAAATAGTCATTTTCCTTTCAATAAGCATTTTGCTTCCTTGGTTATGCAATTCTGTTCATTAAAGCCTTATATATTTTCTGCCAATTTCAACCTAAGAAGAAACTGTTTCCACTTAACTTTAGTTCTATACATAAGTTTGCCCTACGTAATGGGATCTATTTTACGTAGAATCGATCAAATACTTATCTTGACTTTGTGCAAGAGACAGATATGAATTAGACCTTTTACGTATTACGACATTAGAGAAAGTACCCGATGCCAGTTAAGTTCGATTGAGAGTAGTGTATCTAACAACAGCGAGAACGAAATCGCTATAATCCTTCTCTAATAACGATGCAAATAATACGATTCATAGCCATACATTTTTCAGTCTGATGCGATATGTAACCCACATAAAAATTTTGATAGAAAAATAAAATAATTCTCTCTCATTATATCACAGTTTTTAATGATTTTCGTCTTTCTAATCAAATGGTCGTAAAAGCTCAAGTCCCATCCAATATTTCACCTACATTCAATTTTAGTCGATTAAATGTGGCAAATATTGAATCATAATTGACCAGAAATCAATAACGAGAAAAACCAAACACATACAGACATTCTTCTTTACATAGAGATATTTTGTAAAACTTACAGATTTTTGATTAACAAATTCAACGATTTGGAAGCGATCAGTAGCACCATTTTTCGAAATAAAGCGTTTTTATTTCCGACTCGCAAGACTGTTGCCACTCGGAAATATGAGTGAGAAAATTAGAGTTTTCAGAGGTAATAATTAATATCATGGCTGATTAAAGTCGTGCGAAGATGGGAATAGTCGTAATGGCTTCCCACAATTTTTTTTGAATTGGGAATATAGTATTTAATGTTTGGCAATGCTATTTTTATTCTATCATAAAAATTAGAAATGTTTTATTAACAAATTCTAGAATTTGAAAGCGAACAGTGGCAACAACTTTCGAAATAAAGCAGATTTTCATCTGCAAGTTAGGATACGAAACTGTTGCCAGTCGGAAAAATGAGGGCGAAAATTATCGTTTTTCCGAGGTTTTGATTAAAATCTCTGATTTTAGCTACTTTTTGGGGAAAAAGCAGACGTCGACCTTTTCGGAACCCAGAAAAGCATTATAGAAAGTTTGGTGACGATAAGTATAGTAGTGACTGACAAACACACACATAGACTTTCTTCTTTATATATAAAGATTATCAAAATTTCCTTTTCAGTGTCAGTTGTAGGATTGTATAGCTTCTGTTTTGATGTCTTTTCTACATGGAGAAAATTTTCTGCAGAGTTGATCCTATGAATGTAAGCCTTAAATTTTAAGATAATATAATTCTGTATATCTTTTTTTCCAATTTGTTATTCAATAACAGTCAGTTGTCAGTCAGGGTGAATAACTTATCAGTTGTTCACACATTCTTATATATCCTTCTGACATGAAGTATTTACCCTTACACCTTTCTTTGTAAATTCTAACTTAGATTTATTTATATCTAAACTTGCACTCTATGTGTTAAATTACAAAATTCGTAAAAGTTCAGGTTAAACAGTTTTTTCCTCATTAAATTTTAGATAAAATGCTTTTTTAATTACAAAAATAAAATTATATTCTGTGTTTGAAAGGAGCTTCTGATTAATTGCGAATTTTAAATAGAAATACAATTTAGTAGCATTTTGAAAATTTAATAAAGAATTTAATGCAAACAGCGACAAACGAAAACTTTTCGATTCTGCTTTGTGCTAAAAATCTTTATGCATTTTATTACGGTCTTATTAATTTAAACAAAGCAATTCAAATTAATTTCTTTCTTTTTACCGTAGTTATTCATCATACGCTCTGAAACAGTTGAATGCATTTTCTTATGAATTGAAAGAAAAGCTTAGGAATTAGTGCTAGCTAAGGAAGAAGGAAAATCAAATTCCTTTTTTACGTTCTTTTGATTCCAATTTTTACTTCGCACTCCACCAACAATGAAAGAATTGGACGCATGCATTTCAACAATAAATAAGCATATTACTACATTGTATAAGACAGAAAATAAGAATATTATCAACAGTTCATTCACAAAGCTTTTAAAGTACTTCATTTCTTTTCCATTTGTTTCATTAAAAAATTGTGCTTACCTAAAGCATGAAAAGATAGATTTCATAAACGTTTTTTGGGGGGAAGAAGGAATAGCCGGGCGAGTAACACAACTAACTGAGCAGTTTTAATTTGTTAGATATATTTCTTGAGATGAAACGAAATTCTATATGACACTGTCATTGAGGAAAAAGTAACTTGGTGGCGTTATGTAAGTGTATTCAGAGTCTTACGTATCTAGTTATAACATTATGCAGCTTGGTAACTGCAGATCATGTTTCAAAACTTGTAATGAAGTTTTTCTAGCCCCCAAAAGGCATACATTAAATCGTGAAACACTTTTCTGTATATGTAATAAAAGAATAAATGGTGTGTTGCTGGTGTACCTGTTCATCATATCTGTTAATATATGTTTGTACTCAATTCATTCACTTAAGTATTTAGGAAAATGTTATGGCTTTTTCATTAAAGTGCTTTGTTGTCAATTCGTTTCTGGCTATGGATTATTTCATCTTATAGAATGGTAAAAGTTTATTTTAATAAAACTAACGATAAAGAGCACATATAGGTACTGTCGCAGAAAAATAATACGTTAGCAACTACAGAAAATTAATAAGTTATCTTAAAATGTTTTGAATTACACAATTTGGTTAATTAAATTTACTTAGATATACAATGAATATTCAGGAGTCATTTTGAGAGAATAAGGTTTATACAAGCATTGTTGCGTCTATGATTCAGAGTATGCATTGTATAAATTGGACATCTACTATCCCCTTTAATTTCTAACTTGGTGAAATCTTCCGTGTTGAGAGTGGTAGAAGTCGGATCATTTACACAAATGCACTGATTAGAAAAGTTGTTCGACTCACCTACTCTAATGAGAAACTGATATCTGCTCAGGGAATAGTGTCAATGTTGACCACGATAATTAGGTCCGCTCGGTGACTCCAACCAAATGGTGTAAACAGCGATACTCTAATTTCGGACAGAAGGAGCGTTAATTCTTTTGTCGAATAAAGTGCATTTCTAGAATTTTAATTGCTGCAAGCTGCAAGTTTATCACTAATAATTCAAAACTTCTATATGAGCTAAAATTAATCTTCCAAAGCATGAATTTTTAATTATTCATTTGAATGAAATAGAAGTATAAAATATTCAAATAGGGAATTTTTGCAAACGATAATTCTTATCAATGTAGGAATTATTAATTATATTGATATTGGGCCGATTAGTAACTCTCTAATTTCCGATCAGTAATACTCTAATTTCGGGTGAAAGAAAATAAATGTCGAATCAACTGCGTGTTCTATACACAAAATTACTGGCATTGGAGGATCCTTTAGTAATTATTACGTGTTTTAGAAATATACCATATTTGGTTTCAGTAATAATTTAAACTTAAAAAACAGCCCCTATAAAGCCCCTATAATACTCCCATATGTCTAACATATACCATATGCATTGTTAACACATACATATGCATTTATGCATTTTGTTAGAAACCTTTATGCTATCCTTTCATATTGCATTCCACTTTTATTGCACATATTGGACATTAGGTTGTTGAGAAGGAGAGATACAAAATGAGAAATGCCCTCGCCGGGACTCGAACCACGGACCTCTCGAATACACGTCGAGTATGCTGACCATTACACCACGAAATTATGCGAAGAAAGCGGAAGAAATACCTTACATACTCCCTCTTTTAAAAGGCGACTGGGAATTAGCGGACTTAATCGCCAAATCCTGGTGGTGGAGAATCATCATCCACCACCCTTTTAGTTCGGGCGCCATTTAGAAACGTTAGGTTATTTAGAAGCACGAGAGACGAAAAATGAGCAATGCCTTCTCCAGGACTCGAACCACGGACCTCTCGAATATGCGCCGAGTATGCTGACCATTACACCATAAAGGTATGCGAAGAAGGCAGGAGAAATACCTTATAATATATCCCCTTAATATTTCTAAACGTAGAAAAATGATTCCCACTTATAAATATTTTTAATTACCCATTTTTTAGATTTTAAATTGTAACTCAACAGTTTTAATTATTAGAGTTTAACTGATTTTCTACATAATATGCTTTAGCAAAAAATAATAAAATATTATTCATTATTAATCGGAAATGGACTTTATTGAGCATTTATTGCTTTCAAATTTTGGACATAGAATTCATAGAAATTCATTGTTTTTTAAATGGTCGGGCGTTTTATTTAATAGCTGTTGGCCTTGAGTCACCACAAGGGCCGGAAGTAGAGACCATTTTATTAGGGAAGCACCAAATAGGTGGCCATCGTTGCCTCCTATGAAGGGACGGACAGTTACGTAACCATTCCTTCTTCAGGATTTGAACCCGGGCCCATTGCTAGCGAAGTCAGGGTCATTAACCACTATACCGGCTGGGCGGCTTCATGAAAATTCAAAGCAATTGAATTAAAAATTTAAAATATTTGTTTGTTAACTATTTAAAGGTCATACTAAAAACTAGACTAATGAATGTGCAATAAATATTAATCGGTAAGTGGAAAGAACTACTAGCTAGAGGTCTCTGTTGCCAAAGGAAAGCCTAGCATAAACATTTAAATTTTTTACAGTTTAATAATATTTTCACTTTCCCTTTGACTGCAGTTACATACAAAATGGAGAAAGTTCTTTGAGATTGTAACCATATTTTAAGTATAAAAATAAAAATTGTTCTATGATTTATGACGCTGAAAATCTTTTCCTTCAAATTAAAATGTAATATCAATCTCAAAGTAAGAAAATGATTTGAAACTTGCTTTTCAAACAAAAATAACTTTCTTATTAATAGAAAGAAAATGCTTATTTATATTAAAAGAATTCTAAGGAACTTTTGGACTCTAATATTCATTCAATTCTTCAGTTTCCTCCAAGAAACGTTTTATAGTTTTCAAGTTTTGTTTGTAATGAGTCTGTTTTTGATAATCCATTTAAAATTTCTTTCAGCAAAAAGAAGCATTCTTCGTTTACTTATGCACCTAGTATTTAAAAAATGCAGCTGCAATTTCATCACGAAGAGCCTTTCATTACTTTTAAGTTAAAAGCTCTGAAACGGTTCTTGAAAGAGAATATGACATAAATGGGCTTAACCTATCATCATATGTTTAGACTTTAGCGATTTTTACAGCACTTCTTTGTTAATCTTCTACTAATTTTATAATGTGTTATTTGTCTTTATGTGCAGTGTGTACAGATATAGAGGAAAAAAGATCAAGAGTTTATAAGATGTTATTTTTCTGGCTTATAAATAATTTATTTTATGAGAAAATGTTACAAAATTACTAGTTGGGTTTTACTAAAGCAGCATTTCATATTTTATTTTAAGGAACATTTTAATTTACTCAACCATTTTAGCTTTGCAAACAGGATGAAAGGTTTTTCCAAAAAAAATTTTAAAAACATATTAAAATTTTAGAATTTATTCAAAACGTCAGTATAAATAAGTGCTCAATTTAAACTAGCAGTAAAGCCAATAAAGTTCAGAGTTTTTTGATGACAAGAAAAATTGCATTTCAAAGGTTTGAAAGCGGCAGAATTTGCTCTAAATTTATCGTACTGTTAAACAGACGTAAAGGATATTAATAAAGAAGAACTTTTGTGTAGATATGTTTCATATACTCTGATGCCTTCAAAATATTAATGCTATATCCAATATAAATAAAAAATTTATAAAAGATTCTCAAAATAAATTGTGTCTTCTGTTTGTTATAATATTGTATAACGATCAGGTAATAGTACATCTGCTAATGCTTGTAAAATAAATAAAAAATCAATTAATATTACAAATTTCCAAAGAATGTGCTTAAATAGGCACTTATACATATAATTTATTCTTAATATATTAAATAAGGCATAATTATTGTTCACTGCGTTATATTTGTATAGGATGCTAAAAATTGTTTGAACTCTTTATTTTTACAAATATTGATATGAAATATATTTCTAATTTACAAATCATAGATTTTCTCGAAATAAAGCGGACGATTTCATAAAAAGATCAGAATTGTGTAGAAACATTTTGAGATTATTATGCTTTACATTCTGCTTGGTCTCTGTAGACCAAAAAAATTCAATTGTTAAAATATTTATTATGTTCACATAAACTATACATAATATGTGTTTAAACTTTGAGTAACTATGGGTAAGTTAGGATTTAAAGGACAAACTACAAAATTAATAATGAATATAAATTTATCAAATATGCAAAAATTAAACATGACAACGAGTAAGTAACATTTGCCTCCTGTTTTCTCTTTAAATCTGAAAGAAAAATCTACTTGATGAGAGTCTTAAAATATTATTTAGTAAGTACGCAAAATTCCTTGTTTTACATCTTTGCTAAATTTTCTTGTAAATATTTGGAAGGTTTAGAATTCAGTTTATGAAACCATTGTTATGAATTTTGCACCCATGTGAATAACTTTAGTAAAATTGTAGTTTTTTTTAATAATGTAACACGAAAATCTAAATATGTTAAGCTATACTGAAAAAGTAAGGAAAGTCTATTTAACATTCAGTAAATGGCTATCTCGCTAAATTGGCTATGTATCCTTAAGTTAGTGGTGGTTTTGGCGACTAATTTTTCGGACCAAATCTCGCAAGAAAGCGCCAAACTTCGTAACCATTCGGCGACATTTTGGTCCCGTTCCTGTATAACTGTAATGGGTATTGAAGCTATATGTAGCTGTAACGTATTTGGCCCTCATATGCCTTAAAGTAATTTCGAGAAGTAGAAGTTACTCAAAATCTCTCAGTGGCCGAGAGAAAACTGTATAAGGCCGAGTAGAGCATTAGTATCAAATAATTATTGTTAGTTCAGAGCTCAGTTGGGTGTATTGAGATAACCGAGAGAACTTCGCCAGATGCACTTTGTATTGCCTTGTGTTTCACGTTCTTCGTAATCTGAAATCTAAGAACTGATTATGCTCTGTGATATTCAGAAGGGTTGTACGAGGGCTTTTATTTAAAGTTATGAACAGTAAAATGTTTCTTCTGGTAAAAATAAATTTTTTCAAGCTATCATCGGTTCTGTATGCATTCAATATATTACGTGCCCAAACGCACGCAGCAATATTTGGTGTCAGCAGTGGGTCCGAATTCAGGTGATAAAAGTGATGGATGAGCAACTAAGACAGCTCGTGGCCGCCTTTGCTGTGTTTAAAGTAGAGATGAAAGCAGGACAAGAATCCTTTAAAAAAGAGGTGAAAGCTGGCCAAGAGGAGATGAAAGCAGGGCGAGAAGATACGGAAGGCGGGCAAGAATCTGTTAAGGAAAAGATGAAAACTGTTCAAGAAAAGATACAAAGGGCTGTCAAATCAGGTCAAGAAAAGATTGAAGCAGGTCAAAAGAAAATGGGAAGAGAAATTACATCCCTAACAGAATACGAAATCGAGGCTATGGAAGGTAGAATTGACATGGTTAAAAATAAATTTCGAGAAAGTGAAGAAAGAGTTTCTGCTGCCGAACAAGAAAACGGAGAAAGAGCCTCTCCTGTCAAACACCAAATCAAAGAGAAAATGTCTAGTGTCGAAAAACAAATCGATTACAGATTTTCTACTATTACAAAGAAGCTGATAGCTTATAGAAATTCTTAGCTACCGCAGGAAGCAGTTTTGACGCTTTTATATTGTATCCATGTCTCCTCGAACCTCTCTAAAAGATCCATAAGGTCATCATGAAGATGAAACGATCTCCTGTCAAATATATAAGATTCAGTTCTGTATAATGGACGCAAATGGATGGGACTCTGAAGTTCAACATTTACAACTTTGCCGCTTCTCTGAAAGCAAACTTAGCGGATATCTTTCAAACTTTGCCCCAAAACCAGAGGCTAGATTTAAAATTTCAATCCGGCGCGCTGGAGCAAAGCTTTAGTGAGAGGTGTTTAAAAGAATATAGCAGGCTTCAATTAAATTCTCGCCAACAGAAGTCCACGGAAACACTCGAGGAGAGCGTCACTGATGTTGAAAATATCTCATCTCGCCTCTTTAGACTTTTCAACAGAAAAAAAAAAGAAATTCTGTCTCTGCAGTACTTCATCGATGGTATCCGGGATCTTGAGGAATACAAAGCCATGCGAATGGCAGATGTCAAGTACCTAAAGAAAGCTTTGTGTACGCTATGAATTTCAAGGCAGTCCAACAAGCAACTTGTAGAGACCGTCACTCAATCAGAACTAAAATTCAGGAACGTTAATCAACTGACTGCTCTAGACGGTTTAACCAAGCAAATCAATGGCTTGAGATGAAATACGAGTGGCAAGAAACACACTTATTTGTTCGAAATGAGGTGCTGAAGACCACGTACGAAGAAACTGCATAACACGCGCTTCAGTCCATTTAAACACATCTGACCAAATGAACATAGCCCATAAAAATTTCTTTTTGGGGTTGCATTTATACGAGGTGGATTTTCTTCTTCAGCGGCTGAAATTTTCTCACACATTTCGGTCTTTTCTATGGAAATTCAATCGTTTATTCTGTTTCTACTATGAATATCGGTTTTACTAACTGCTAAATAAAATATGGCATTAATATTTTTATTAACGTTATCCTCCGTTAATATTGTAATTCAGGTGCACGACGTAGATTGTTTGATTTGAAGCTCAAGTGAGCTCTGGCTAGAATTATGATATCTCTCAAAACCTTTAGAAGCACTGAACTAGGACGCTAGCTAAATTCAAGTCTTAATCTGAACGAAATTTTTCATGTCTTGAAACTGATACTATAACATGCTGAGCTTGTTAAATTTCTAACTTAGGAAATGATCATGGCGAAACAAAATCTTTCTTTAATATCTAAAATATTAATTAACCAGTTTTATTGCGTTATGTATTTTGACTGCGCGTCATGCTTTTACTTTTATATTTACTACACATGGTCGTTGAGTTTTATCATTTAAAAATAATTTTTATTTTTCAAAATGGGATCAGAATCAAATTTTTTGGTTGAATTAAGTAATTTAAAATCTCCTGTCTTTCATCTTCAGCTATAATTCAAATTTCCAAAAAACCAAAGGATGCTTCACTTAATATTGCAGGTTTAATGAATTATCAGGCAGAATTCTCAAAGAAGAACAGAAATAAGAATAAACATCTATAAAATAAGCTAACTAAACAACTTTACATTTAAGTGTAAATTTCAAAGCAAGAAACTCGCCTTTGCATAACAGTAATCCCTCAAACATGATATAAATCGCGCTAAATTCGATGCTTATCAACAAACACTCAATTTTTCTTAGGTGTTGTGCCGAAACAGCATGCAACTAAGGAAAAAATTATCATCCATCTAAACTTGCCAAGGAAAAGAAGGGACAAAGTTTTTCCCTTTGTTCACGCGAAATATGTTATCTCATTTATGGTGCTAGAATATAGATTGCAAGCAAAGTCACAATTAGAGAATACAGAAAAACGCACAATTTGTTCTTTTTTGAATTTCTGATTCTAAGTAAATTCGATGACGTAAAATGCAGGTTTTGCAAATAGAATGAGCTGAAACTACACGAATAAGTAAAAAAATAATTCTTTTTACACAGTTTCAAATTTATAAGCATATGCGGCATGTGACATGCTCTGAGACGATGCCTTTAGTTACAACATAGCAGTGCCTTTTGAACGCATCGCCTTTGACGTCCATCAACCTCTTCTATGATCTGCTAATGGCAACAAATACATCCTTGTTGTCATCCTCGTTGATTACTTCACCAAGTGGCCGGAAGAGTATCCCACTCTTGATCAAGAGGCTGTCACGGTAGTAGAGGTAATGAAACAACATTGGATTACCGGCTTTGGTAATAGAATTAAGATCTTCTCTGCCAAGATACAATGGATATGGCAGCTCTAAGCTAGTTGTCGTACTATGACTTGTTGATTCTCTCAAACAATAACGATTTTATCAAATTATTTCTCTGCGAATATTAAAGTAATGCACTGCTAATATCATATGTATGCCAGACTCCTTGGTTCGCGGTGTCGTCTTTCGCAGTATGCATTTTACGCACCGTTGGGAGTTTGTTTGTATCATCATATGTGTATTAATCATATGCAGATGTAAACTTTACGTACTTTCGATCTTATGTCTATTACGACTCTGTGTAAGCGAAAATATGCACCATTCCTCTTAATCTACATTATGAAGATTTTGTTTCCTAAGGCGTCTATGGTATGTTGATAACTTGTGTCAGTTGCTGATTCCATGCCGGTATCAGTGCAACGTTTTGTCGTTGCAACATAGTGTCAGTATAGAGGTATAGAGCACTAATATCTATTGCATGCAGTATTGCTTCCACGAATAGTCAATTCTGAGTTTAAGCTTCCTATATCTTCTTCCGGGATTGACATGCTTTCTAAATTTTGTACCATATGAAAAATAATAAAAATTATATGTGCCATCGTGTAGTAAAAGAGGCGCCGTTTCACATCCCTTTAAATCTTTTGTGTCAAAGATTGTACCACCAAAATTAATGTAATGTATTATTAGGGTTATATATACCATAGTTTCAGAAACCCTGTCTTAGCGTATCAATAGCTGTGCTCACTGAACTAATTTTTTTTCCATTTTATGCAGTATGAAACCTAGAAACGGGAATCACCATTTTCATTGGTTGCAGCAGAAAACGAGATATGCTGATGAAATTACAATTTAATACACGTGAAAATTTCGCGAATTTTTTATTTCTTAAAATTTTCGTACAGATAAAAACTAGAAGTTAGTTACAGTCAAGTCGTTTCTCTTTACTAAAAGCATTTAAAAGTTGCGAAAAGTCTTGACTTTCGTGACTAAGTATAAAAAGAATAGCTCAGAATCTGAGTAGGCGAGAATCGACTGCACTAAACGAAGTTTCGCGTGACAGATTCTTAAGCAATTAATGGCTTTAAAAAATGCATTTTTGTTTCTAATGGAAGCTGGCCTGACATTCAAAAAATTATTTTAAATAGTTGTAACCCTGAAACTGAACCAAGAGGAATAACTGAAAGGTGTTGAGTTTCACACTCTATCTATCGGTCTTCGTTTTGTTACTGGATTCTGTTGTTTAAAATACATTAAAGCATCTTTAATCGAACAGCATATCTTAAGGAAACTAAAAAACTTAAACATATTTTGGGGACAAATCATTCCTTCATTTTTATCTTCAGTACTTTAACTCGTGTTAAAACGGCCTGCATTTCAAAAGACGTTGTTTTTAACTGAAAAGCTTAGTTCATAACATCTTTTCTGAATTCATAATGTCTTTTCTATTTAAAGGCTTATTCCATAATGTCTTTTCTGTTTAAGGGTTTATTTCATAATATATTTTCAATTAAAAAGCTTAGTTTATAATGTCTTTTATGTTCTTTTTTCATGTATCTAAAAAATAATATATTTTCTAATGGTATCTTTAACTTAGGAAATAACAATAAAAGAAGTTAAAAATGTTTAATAAGTTTGAAGTCAGAGACAATGAATGATATGAAATTTCTTTATATGCTGGCAAAAAAAAATCTAAACATCCAAACCTAATCTATCCAATAGGCATAGCTTTCGCTTATTTCTGATACCAAGCAGGGTGAACACCCATGAAAGATTAGGTTCTCCATAGATTCAAAAGAGTCACTTCATTTACACACGTGGAAGAAAAGAAAACACAGCTTTGAAGCAGACGATGAGCCAGTGACGTCACACAAAGCAAGAGACATCAGAAACGTTTAGTCGGAAATTCTTCTTACTTAAGTGAATCTTGTAGTATAATAATCTTGCTAAGTATAATAACCTCGTATTATACTAAGCTTGATTTATATTTTATTAATCGTGTGAATTTCCTTCCTATATGCCGAGTCTCGTCACAATGCTTCCTCAAATCAGAGGCTTAAGTAAATTTTACATAAAGCGACATAGTTTAAACAACCTGGAGCTCGGTTGGATTTGCTAATGAATTATGCAGTATTGATGATGGAAGCTACTCCCCAAGTAGACATTTCAAACTATCGAAAGGTCTGACAGTCCGAAAACCTGAGGAAATTAGCCAATTTTTAACCCTCAACTCAAAAGCTCTTTGGATCTGATTAGATTACGACTTCCTAAATTTAGGTTAACTAAAATATCGTTGTTATTGACAGTCATTGAGAAATCGCATAAGTTAATTTAAGTCTATATAACATTGAGGTAAACCGCTATCTCGCTCGCTATGCTAGCAATGTTTTTCGTCGCCAAATTCGGCAAGAAATCCCCAAACTTGTCGACCATTTGGGGAATTTTGGTAACCGTATCGGGCACTTATAGGTAATGTTAACCCTATATTCCTTCCACTAATTTCGAGAAATGCAAAATATACAGATTTTTCAATGGCCGGGAGAAAGCATCAGTTCTCACTTTTTCAGGTAAAGGATTTCAGCGTTTTGAGACATCTCCTTCAGATCTTCGCTCTTTAGATGCACTTTACGTTGTATTGTATTTAACTTTCTTAGTGCACTTCTGCTAAAAAATAAGCAACAAAGGCAAAACATGTAATAAACAAAAACTATTTAATGTACATGCATGAAATTAATCCAAGAGGTTGGTGTGGCATTACTAGACAACATAGTCATACAAAATCACATGTATTACGGCCATCACATCGCGAAAGACTAAATAAGTTGGACTAATGTGCAATGAAAGCATCACGGGGGCACTTAGAGAATGGGTATGATACCCTCTAAGTGAATGCATGCTTGTTCAAGTATGTATTTCAGGCAAGGTAATGGGGAGGTAAGCTAGTAGTAACGTCTTTGATCGTTTGTTGTGCAAGTAGCACTCACTCCTGTAGTAGTATATATCGAAGCTCGTGAAGGGTGCCTGATGGTATACTGCAACTTTTAGCCCGTCATTCCAACACGTCCAATGCTGTATATGATTCCGATTCGGTGATTTAACAGGCCACGGCAGATGTGGAATGGTTTCACACGCGGGCGGGCGTTATTGTCCATAAATATCGTGTCATTGAGAGATAAAATGGCTCACAAGAAAAATGTAGAATTTCGTCACGTTATCAGAAGGCTAGGAAGTAACCATCAGGAATTACATAGAGATCGGTACGGCAGTTCGTTGCTATCTCATCCAAGTATGTCTTCTCCTCTGTAATGGTCTCTTTCGACGATGTTTGGCGTCCGGTGTCCTCGCTCTCTCCATATCATTACCCTTCGTGAATCGTTCTGAATGTTAAATTTAGACTCATCCGTAAAACGAACGTAGCCTCATTGCTCTGCTTTCAACTGCGATGTGCAAGGGGCCAATTCAACTGCGTTGTACATTCTAGGAGCACAAACTGCAGGTCGTTGGGGCTACAATTCATCTTCACGTAATCGACGTGTTACCAGAATTTGTTTTCCCAAAAGAAGCATAGCAGAAAATCTTTTACTTTTGAATTTCGAGGCAAACCAAAAAAATCCGTTCTTAGCTTTTAATTAATTAATTTTTCAATATAAATGAGACAAGGTTCAAATTAAAATGTTTAGACTAAACTATGTTAGAAATTGGAATTATTATATATCCTGTGAACTTCTTACTATAAGTAAACAGTGGCTAGCCTTGCAATGTTTCTGCTCTCATCTAGACAGCAGACATTAATATCATCCTAAAAAGGAACAAAAAAGTATCATTTCTAAAGTAATGATGATATAGCCTGCTTTGAAACTTTATATGTGATATTTTTAGATATGGTTTACTCGTTGGAGGTTATGAGTTATTCGTTATAGAAAGAGCATATTCAAGTTACCCTTGGGCAAAAATCACGGAAACCAAAGATGCAGCCAGCCTGAGGGTCGAACTTCTGTCGAGTTTTAGTATTCAGCGGTCTTAAGGCTAACCTTTTATAATTTATTATTAGTTTACAGTATACGAAAAAAGTAAATTACACCTTTGAAAATATTCGTTCGCTATTGAAATTTCAAACTTCTAAATTTTTTCGTTGAGATGCATCAGAATTTGCAAACAATAATATTGTCAATGAGAGTATATAAAAGCCAAACATTCTTTTCAAATAAGAAAACGCTTTATATGTACATTAATGAAGTAAATATTTGCATGTATATCATTCTAAAAAAATGAAACATTTTCTAGAAAGATGTATCTATATTATTATATTACAAAAAGGTGTAAAACGCAATGTTAAACGTATTATATGAATTAAAAAAAACTTCAAAATGCAATTTTAAAGAGTATGCGAACATTTAAAGTGCAGTGGATGATAAGATTTCGTTTTCATGAAGCATTATAATTGAGTTTTTCTTTTGTTTTGCAGCATAGTTGGAATTTATGAATAAATTTTAGGGAAATTTTTATTTTGCTTCTAGGCCTTTTCCAAAAGTTTTAAAAATGTGATATTTTTCGAAGAAACTTTCTGCATTGCCTTTTTCGTATTAAAACATTACATATATAAAGTATTTAATTTTCATTGATACGCACATGCATAGCGTCATAGTATACAATTTTCTTATGTTCGTTTTGAAAATAATCTGCAACTTACTCAATACGAAGGCAAGAAGCTTACGTTTTCAGATTTTCAGTTTAATAATAACAAAATTTTTTATTATCTAATACATAATAATAATGCAATCAAAATTTAGGGAAAATTTTTAAATTATATTTTATTGCGTATGTGCGTTTTGTTTGTACGGTTATTAAAATTTTGCTAACGAAAAAGCCATATTAACAGATGTCCATCTAGTGTTTTAATACTACAGTTGTGAAGCTTTGTTAAAATGTTTGTCGAATCAAGGCAATTAATAATCTGATAAATAAATAAATAAATAAAATAATCTGATAAATTTACGGCGATTTTAGGTGCTTAGAGAAGGAAGATTTGGTTTGGTTGCTTTGATAGCCCAAGCATGCTTTGCTTGGGCTGTATGCCTAAGAAAAGAGATACCTTCATCGAGGGCGTTTTAAGGGAAACTGCTATTATCTATATCGCACATACAGAAAGCCACGAAAACCACGGATAGTCAGCCAGTTTGACTGGCATCGAATCCATGTCGAACTACTAGTGTTCAACATTTTACAACTAGGCCACATGTGAACCCGTAGAAAAAGAAGAATCATTTTTATTTTTTCATGCTAATTTAAGGTCGGATACGCGTGATGTATGCGCAAACATAATTATAATACTTTTTATGGTTTCAGTTAACGCAATCTTCGCTTAAGGTATCTGCCTACGTTAAAAAACCGATTTCGGCGAAAAAATTCGATTTTTTTTATTGCCCAATTTGAAAGGTCAGTTTTGTAGGATTCCAAAAATGGTTCATTTTTACGTTTATGATAATTAGAAGAGAAGATATAGCCAATTAACTGCACCGGAAGTGAAAGCAGAAAGACCGGAAGTGCCATTTAAAAGGCTAAACTTAAAGGTAAACAATGGTGTTATCCGTGCTTTTTTTTAACCTGTTTGTATGTAAATTGTGCTAAGACATTTCCTTTTAATTCTGGGTACTTTTTTTTGTTTCTGGCAATAATTATTTGCCTTAATTTATCGAATTGGGACTGGCTACACTGTAATTATTGTTTACATTTTTTCCACGCTTGTTCTTCGTTTGCTACACGCATATTGACGCTTTATTTTTGTTTAATTTTTATATTTATCTCTTTGCTTCTTTTATTTATTTTCTTTTGAACATTTGTTGCATTATTTTAAGTATTCTAAGATGCCAAAAGCGAGATCTAAGAGAAGTAAAAAGCGATCTTTTTACGGTAATTGTTATACAACTGGAACTCGAACTGTTTTTGATAATGATGTAACATCTGCAAGCTCATCGAAATTAAAAACTTTTGAACTTACAGATGTTATTACTGCAAAGAATGATCAAGACTTAAAAGGAAATAGAATATTTGATATTGCAAAATTAGCTTCTGTCTTTTCTATTCTCTGCTGTCCAGTGTGTTTCAAAACTGGCTTGCAATTAGTAGAAGATTCAAAATTTGGACTTTTCTCAAACTTCAGCTTGAAATGTAAATGCGGATTTATAAAAGCATTTTCTTCAACTCCCAAAAATGAAAATAAGAATATTTTAAATTCTTTCTTGGTACTTGGATTAAGACTCATTGGAAAAGGTTACACATCTGGTAAAAAGTTGTTGTTTACCTTGAATTTGCCATTCATATCAAAAACAGCATTTAGGAAATCAAATAATATAATAGAAAATCAAAATTACCTAAGTATGAAGATATGGAGGGCATGATGTACAAATGTGGAGAATTTTAAGTGTGTAAATACAACAGAACAGTTTTTCTGTTAATGTGAAATCTTTAAATGCATTTTCTGGAAAACTAATTTTTGTAGTGTTTTTACATACAAGAAATGTAATTACTCAAAATGTTCTAAAGATATCTCTATGAAATTTAACCATAGTGTTTTCTATATTGATTACTAGGTTTTAAGCTAAAATCTAAGTTATATTTATTAATTTGATTGTTTTATAAGCA
Source organism: Stegodyphus mimosarum (assembly GCA_000611955.2). Classification (NCBI taxonomy): domain Eukaryota; kingdom Metazoa; phylum Arthropoda; class Arachnida; order Araneae; family Eresidae; genus Stegodyphus; species Stegodyphus mimosarum. The sequence continues at coordinate 29,563 of KK116136.1, forward strand.
TTTCTATATAAAACGATAAGAAATATTTTACAAAAAACTGGTTTTTTTCATGTAATTACACATATTTTAGTAAATTTTAGAAATATCATAAACATTTTAGTTCATAACACAGATAAGTGTTGTAGTAGTATACAGTATAAGTAAAATTGAAATATATGGAGTGGAAAAAAATATACGACATTTAACGTAAGTGTTAAATTCTCCTAAAAATTTGCATAAAATTGCATATATTTCAAAAATTTATGAAAATATTCCTAAAAATTTACCTATTTTCATGATCTGATATCATATTTTGACTAAATAAATATATATTTAATCAGAATTCTATGTTTTTAAAAAAAAGTGGTCCGAACGTAGGCAGATACCTTAAAACGTTTACACCGCCAACACCGTAATTTCGCGATCACATAAGAATTTGTATGACGAAAACAGCACAAAACTTCTGATCAATTAATTTTATTACTTCTAAAATTGACATTTAATTCTAAATCCTATTAAAACCTGAAAGCATTTATTAATTCTGCTAACGAATATAGGAGCATTCGAAAACTCATGTTACTTCGAGTCACTGTATGAAGAAGACATAAAGCTTGGCATGATGCTCAGAATCAAGAATGGAATAGAATCGACCAAAAGGAGCCCCAACAGTGTATGTCGTACAAAAGACGAACAAAGATATATTTCTTAACAATAGGAAGTCTGGAACCCTACCACAACAGAACAATTATTCTACGATAATAGATGAATCCTCAGACGCAGTCATAAAGGCACCTTCTCCCGTATTATGCTTTAGTTACACGTTTTAAAGAAAAGGAGGATCAGAATGTCACGAAAGGAATGTTGGGAAGTTGCAAACCTGTGCTATATGGAAGAATGTAGTGTTGCGAAATATTTTTCAAACTTCATGGAATCGCTAATTTATGAAGAAGCAAAAGAAAAAGTGTTTGTGTTACTTCTTCTTTGATCTTCCTCACTTTATTGCAAGCGTCATTCCACAATGCAAGTGTATTGGAGACACGACTGAATTTCCCTTAATATCTGGAACATAAATCCACAACATATACCCACCGAAAAACATATACCCACAGATTACAGTTACCCACATTTTGCAGTCACAAACAATATATCAATAATTTCTAGTATACAAGAGTTGTTGGTGCAGAACTTTGCAGAGTGCTGTCTTGATGCCGGATGGCGTGCCACCTAATATGCCCATGAGCGTAATATGATTGCATGAAAATCAATTCGCTTAATCCCACGTTTTATTGTATCGTTTTTCTCATGATCTGAGTACTCCTCTGATCTAAAGCCAATACATCCCTGGATCCGGGCTTAGCAAAACTCAAGAGTATAATGGAATAGTGTGTATACGTTGAGCGTTTGACGAAAAGCATCGTAAAGAAAGTATGAATTATTCTGCTTGGTATGTGCCATGCTGCTATTCTGCATGCAATGTATTTTCTGTAATAACTTCGAAAATAACAAACATTTCTAAAGTCTATCTGTAACTAAAGTTTTTCTTTACATGTTATTTTATTTAAATGCTTATTTTCTTGCTGGCCTCCTGTAAGTTTCTTTGTTATGCTACCTCAGTGCTTAAAAATCATTATCTCAATATTTTGTTTTCATTCTAAGAACACGTTGCGGCTCTTAATAGTGCTTTCTGTTTTGTTATTTCGGAAGTTTACTATGTGTATCGTAAATTTCCCAGATAAACTCGTAAGTATTGGCAAACTGCCAGTGGTAAACTGGCATGATAGGTATTGTGTTCTTTTTCATTTCGCTTATGTAGGCACCTTTACATATACTGAAGATGTTGATATTGATTCCCATTACCACCCTCATGAGATTGCTGATGTAGCTTACCTAGCTTTATCTTTGTGTTTATTTATCCTAGAGTAAAACATTTGCTGTTCTTTGAGATGCATTAGTTCTGAACAGAATGCAATAATATACGAGACTGTAACGTAAGAGCATCCGAGATGGATGAATAATCAGACCAGCTGTCTTTTAAATATTTATTTTAAATCTTAATAAAGATTTCTTGAATAATAAAAGTAAAACATTATTTCGATGCAGCCATACATACAAAAACTACCCCTTGAAGCGGCTCTGAACAGTCGCGTGGCGCGACTTACCTTCAGCTTCATCTAAGACAAACCGACGATTCCTCATCTGAGGATCATTACAATCCCTTCCCTCCTCGGGTGAGTTTGCAGAATTTCAATATCTCTTACTTAAATATCACGGCTAAATACGCATAAAGTCAGCACTAAATAATGACTTAAACACAAAAAGTTTTACATTACGCTGGGTTAAGTACCAAGGATAAAACAATAGGAACTTATATTGAGGCCAGTGTAAAAAATCACATAAACAGAACTAATCTTAATCGAACACACATAAAATAGAATTTTACAATTTTCTGAAAATATGTATATTCAATATGCATTCTTAAATATAATATCGATTATGTATCTAGCCAGGCTGAAAGGGAAAGCCTTGCAGATATATGATTATCAGTTTCTGGTACTCTCTCTGCGGAGACCCGAAACTTGATCCAGCACTACTGCACTTGACCTCAAAACAATTGTACATATTTGATATGACATGAACATCAAGAGGAACTACTTTATTATAAGTTTGCTTTACATCTTTTATGAAATATTTACAATCATTCCCTTTAGGCATCTCAGTATAAGGCTCTAACATAAAGAAGTGACAAATAATGAATCTATCTGTTTTCCCTGTAAAATTTACAACCCATTTTGTTTTGGACAAACCACTTCTGAAATTTTCAGACTCTGTCAAATCTACCGGGAATTTGTCTGGATCCCTCTCAGTAACAGCAGTGAAAACTTAAAATGTAGCAGTCTCGGGGTATGTGGAGAAATAACAAGGTGGGGTTACTATATTTTCCTTTCCCCTAAGTGTGGGGGACAAGAGTCCGCAAGTACCTAAGTTTATTTTTTTAACTGTTTGGGAATCACCCGAGGTTTCCGACTATTCTCCAGGTCTTTAATTAGCACTTGGTTTTCTGTTAGATAATTCCTTAAGGAAAAGCTTTGAGAATCTAAACCTGCTAAATAAACGGGTGATTTCCCATTATTACTTTCTCTTTGTAAGTGAGAAATTCGAGTCTTATCTAATGAATGAAAAGTCGGTTCATTCACCTCTATGTTGACCATCAGTTTTTCTTTAGGAAAACTAGTTTCTCTTTCCGAGGGCAGGATTCCCAGAAAAGGTCTGATCGTCCCTTTAACGGAGTGCGACATTTCCCCGTTAGCTATGCACCTGTCATCTTCTCTGCTTTCATTGTATTTTTGCCCGTTTTCAGTTCCGGCGCTAACAGTTTCGCGGTTTCTTTGATGTCGACTCTTGTGCATCGGTTGTTGACAAAAAACTCCTTCATTTTGATTTCCTGCTAATTTTTCTACAGTCCGGCTTTCGAGCAAATAGTTTTTAACTTCCAAACCTTTCCTATCGACTGCGGCTTGTAACTTTAATCTCGTTAATTCAAAATCTCATTCTTCTCTCCTAATTCTAAAAAAAACTTCCTTTCTTGTTCAGTATGTGTGCAACCACTAAAGACAGTTTTACAGAAGACGATATTAAAGTAAAACGAATGAATTACATTATTGCGTGTCACGAAGTTAGGTACATACTGTCAGAAAAGTAAGTATATTATAAAAAATTGGGTTATAAGGTCAAACTCAGTTCGGTTTAATGCTAATTCAACCTTATTAGACTACTAGACGAATTATCGCCCATTTCTTACCTTCAGACCTTGAATACTGAAGTAGGAACAATTTACTTTCAGTTTTGGCTCTAAGTTACAGGAAAATGAAGCCTTAATAAAATTAGGTTCTACATTTTGGAAATTGAAGTAAGAACAATGATAAAAATTGAATTAAAGCCTAACGAACTTGCTGAGCTACTCCGAGACTATGAACGTAATTTCAAACTATGAAAAACTCATTAGCTCGAAGCAAATCGATAAAAGGATCAGTAAGAAGGGAAGTTTTACTTGGTAGGTTACGAATGCCAGTTTTCTTTTCAAGCTTAGATGTTCTCTCGTTATCAAAACTCACTTTATTTATATTAGTGGAGTAAATAAAGCAACAGATGGGCCAGAGAGACATAACATAAAAAATAACGTGTTCATTATAATAAACCTTAAAGGTAGGTAAAAAAATTTTGTATAATTCGAGATATTTTTAGTTTTGTATTTTTTGCTCTTCTTTTACCATAATAGTTTAGATTTACGTATACCTTTCTAGCATGCAAAATACATTACTTTTGCCTGTTCACAATGCGTAATTTTTCAGTCCAAACCTGATACCTAGGTTTATAATATTTGATTTAAATGTTCCGCACTGGGTGAAGCCCATATAGCAACACTACGCTATTTCTTCTGATATTAATTTCATGTCACTCATAGCAACAATCCGCACTTTATTGTAAAGAGTTTGCTTTGGACTCAGGATTTCTCTTTAATGCATGTAAGCTAACTTAAATTCCAAGAAATCGATTTCATTTACAAAGGGTAAGAAAGGGTTAAGAAAGTAAAAGAAAACTGAAGCTTAGAATTATTTCAAAGCAATAAAATTACGTCAGATTCTGATGTAATTGTTTACCATATGCAAAGTGAACACAGTGTCAGTCATACTCTATATGGTTACAATATCATTATTACCAATATTACAATTACAATATTATTATTGCATAACATTATTATCGTTGTATTATACTATAAGTATTGATTTGCTTTTATGCTTTAATATTCTGCTGTAAAATATTCTATTGAGGGCATGTTAATAAATAAAAGAAATAACCATATGTTTACAACGTTATTTGTTTGTTTGAGATAACTTTGCTTTTTCCACCAAAGAATTTCTTAAAACTTGCATGTTGCACTCAAAGATCCTCCATGCAGAAAATCAATTAACATGCATGTATAAGTTGCAGATCCTCGACATTCAATGCGTCTCAAAATCTTAACAATAATAATGAGAGTGATTAAGAATTTCTCTAGGAAAATTAAGTAGATAACCATTATCCCTCCAATTTATCAAACTAGACTAGTACAGGAATTAGCAGCGCATAACTTCTGACAGATACTACGGAAGCTTTGTTTTAATTCCTGTCCATTTGATGTCTACTTGGAGTATAATCTACTATATATTAAAATCCGTGCGCGTCTGTTTGTTTGTGTGTTTGTTTGTTTGTAACCT